>CM055071.1:2573903-2831403 GCA_029204045.2 Tillandsia leiboldiana
TTTTGGCACCAATCGAATGTTGACCGTTGGATCTAATCCGTCTTCGATCGGCTTCGCAGTTGATCTTCTGAAGTACGCCTCGGATCAAACGATCGCATTGAGGAGGAATCTGCGCAACCAGATTCTTTTCATTTTAACATTGAACGGAGTTCGGTCTAGAAGATCCGAACTATCTCTCAAAAAAGTATTCGAAAGCTTCAGAAAATTAATTCGGTTGAACGAGCCGAATCACTTTAATTACTTGGGAGTGAAATGGATTATAGGGAATAGTTACTGAATTATATTACTCCTAAAAAAACTGTTAGGAAAGGAGTAAAACTATGTTAGGAAAGCAAGAAGGATAGTCTAGAAAGCAATAGATACGGAAGTTGAAGGAATTGAAAAAATAGAGGTCTCTAACTTATGTGATCTTAGAATCCCTTCTTCAAAGGAGAATTCATTTATTCATAATAGTGTGAACTCCTCTAAAGATAAACAGCCATTATGGTTGATGGGGTGTTATTCGGCCGCGTTCTCTTCGGACACTTTTCACCCAAGGAGGTAGTGGCATTTTTTTTGGCCACATTACTCCGGAGCATTGTGCGCCATTATGAATGTAGCGCGATTATCGATCGTGACTTACGAATTGTGTTATGACCGAAATCACGTCGGTTGCGAGTTTCCTGCCCTATAATTTCGCATTGTAAATTTTTAGGCGTTAAATATTTGGGTTCGATCCGTTTTCTTATTCGTCTTATAAAGTCGATGATAAATTTCGTATCTCATTTTTATTCTCAATCGGTTTATGAAGCCAATAGTCGATATTTTATTTGAATAGCTAATTCCTGTTTATACTTTATCAGAGTATAGATATTTTTCATCGGCTCATAATTCGCCCAAAATCAATTGACTTTCACCGACTTCCACACCACTGTCACCTTTTAATTTAGTTTAACTGATTCGATTATTTTGATTGTGTCTCTTATCACGTCACGGTTTTTCAGTTTCAACGGAACTATTCAAAATTGTAAGGAATCACGTAAGTCAGGATCAATTAATATATAGAGCGGGATAAAGAAGAAGCAGATGGAGTGGAACAATTATTATTATTATTATTTTTTCTTTTCCCCTGTAATCCTGGTCGTGGTCTCCTGTTGCTGCAGTTTGTTTAGACCATATCCCACCAAGTTGCCTTCAATGAACGAACGAAAAGACCATTTACTAATAGAAAATTTTTCCCAAGAAAAAATGGAGAACGAAGTATGAGACTAATAGAAAATTTTACCATGAGTAGGTAGTCCATTAACTTTCGAATATGAGACTAATAAATTGTTAAATATAAAATATAAAAATATAAAAATATTAATTTTTAATTAATTAATTTTTTTGTATAAAAATATTATTTTTAATTATTTAAACTTTTAGAGAATAATATTTTATTTTATATTATTTAATATGATATACAGTAAGATATTTTTTTTTCTTCAAATTCCTCTTATTAATTTCTTCTATTTAGTTAGTTTACATTTTGAGCCTATTAAATTAAATATCTCAAGCTTCAAATATGAGAGAGAGTATTAAATATAAAAATATAAAGTTATTATTCTCTGCTGGCTTAATTTTTTAAAATATAATTATATTATATTACTTAAATAAAATAAAGGTAAATTGCATGATTAGTTACTAAGAACAAAAATTTAAGAACGATGTGAGACTGTTCTATTTGTCATATTATCACATGAATTAACGGTATGAATCTCAAAGACACATAAATGGTATATAGAATGATCTCGCATTAGAACCATCCTCACTGATTACTTTATTTTAGTAAATTAATATTTATCCACGTAATTTTGATCCCAATAAATACAAAGTAATAAAATAAGATAACTTAAAGAATGCAGTGACGAAAGGTTAGAATGAAACGTATTGAATTCAAATTCAACATACTTCTATTTTTATTTAGTTTTATCTCATCAAGTTCAAGCTTACGGCTTAGACCTCTCAATAACAACAAAAAGAAATTTCCATCATGTTGAAATGTGTGGGATATTTTAAATATAAAATAGTAAAACAGTGTTCACATTGAGCTTAAGTTTTTAAATATAAATGGTTATTTTATATTCTTAAAATTTTAAGTTAAATATTTGATTCCTCAAATTAAAGTTTTAAAAGTTTTTAAAAGTGATTCACTTTAGCTCCAATCACTACAAGAATTAATCTTTTTAACGTCCAAATTTTAACGTAGGGAATTAATTTTGGTCGTTAAAAATATACATATAGAAATTATCCACAAATTAACTGAACCTTTAACGACCAATATTATTTTAGTCGTGTTTTGTATATTTTTTCCCGTCGTTAATGGATAGATTTGGCGGGTTTTTTTTTTTTTTGCTTACCGCCAAATATCTTGTGCACTATTGCACGCAACCTCAGTTGCTAACACAGAGTAACCCATCTCTCTCCCTCTCTCTCTCTTTCTCTCCCATTCCCCAAACCCTGTGCCTTTTCCCTATTTCCCCATCCTCACACTCCCAAACCCTCTCTCTTTCTCTCCCATTCCCCAAACCCTGTGCCTTTTCTCTATTTCCCCATCCTCACACTCCCAAACCTTTGCAAGCATGAAGCCCCTGCAGCCCGGCCGTCGCCCCTTCGACAACCCGAAGCAGCCCGTCGCCTCTTCGACAACTTGAAGCCTCTACAACTCGTTGCCCCTCTCCAAGCCATTCGATAGCGTGAAGCGCCTGCAGCCCATCACCCCTCCGCAAGCCCATGATAGCTTGAAGCCTCTGCATCCCAACGCCCTTCCGCGAGTCCTCCGACAGCTTGAAGCCCCAGCAGCCCATCGCCCCTCCACTCTGCAATATATTTTTTGAAGGTAAAATGTATAAAATTTATTTTTACTATCACTCATTTGGATTTAATAATCTAGTCTTTAAAAATTATAATTTTATTACTTGACTTTTAAATTTATTTGAATTGAGTCAATTAGTGGCTTTTTATATGACTTCAAATTTAATGCATAGTTTATTTTTATTGGTTAGTTATTATATTTTGTGCAATTTATATTTTCTAAAATTAATTGATATAGTTAATTAAATTTTTGCAAGCTGGTTATTAATTATCCAGTTTGCTAAAGTTGTTAGAGTCAAAGTTTGAATACCAAGCAAATGGAAGAAGAAAGTTTTGGTTAATGAAAACTTTGTTATTTATATCTTTGAAACCCAGCTGCAGTTAATTAATTGGAAAGTGATGCTCTTTTTAATTTATGTTTTTTTTTGTTAAGAGATAGTAATATCAATTACTACTATTGATGAAAGCTGTTTTTTTTGGTGATTAAGATACAACATATGATTTATTAGTGTTATTAGTATTTTGTTAGTGTGGGTTCCGTTATTATCGCACTACAATTAGCATATGCAGTGTATTATTGTAGGAATAAGTTGTGCAAACAATTCCTGCTTGATTGAAGAAACTTTCTTTACACTTCAGTTTATAGGAATTTATAGACTCAAATCTCTAGTAGTTTATAATGTGGTGCTTTATATTCTCAGATTTCTTTATTAATGATGACAGTTAAGATTTGTTGAGTGGAGTAAAATTGAGCGTCTAACATTAGTAAAAGTAAAAATGAGATGTGAGTAACATATAGATACATGAGGTAAAGTAAATAGAATCAAACATTAGGTTAATTAATTAGTTAATTATATGATTCCTAAAATATCTAGGAAGGATAAATGGTTTTCGAAGATAAGGAGCAAAAGCATCGACTTGTAGCTAAGTAGACGCGGATGTTATGTGCTCAGCAAGTATGTGAACTTTGTATGCACCATATTGAGTTCGTAGTGTTTTTGGGAGACATTTTGTCCATCTTTATATCGACTTTAGGTAGTAGAATTAGTGTTTGGTATGCTGGCCTAGAGTTATGGCTGTAATTAGTGGCTTTTAAGTTGCCATTTGAATCTATGTAGATGATTCACAATTAGTAATCTGATGATCTGTCTACACCACTATTAGTTCATAGACATGGTTTGTCAGCCATTCACCATATCCTACATTTACTGCATTACGAAAACTCGGTCTTGGTTCAGAATATAAGCGAGTCTTGATTGACTGTCATGCATGTACAAGAAGGGTCCATTTGCATTCCCATATTTCCTTCCATGTATAATAACGAAGGCTATTATATCGATGTACAGTATAGCAAAGACTTGCAGATTGTCGAGGTGGTGATTCTACATTTGCTATATTTTCGACTTGAAAAGCATAATTCAAGCAACAATTTGGAGAATAGGTATTGTCTATGAGTATGCTAAATAAGTCTTTGATCCCACATTCTACGGATAAGACAATCTTAGCGTTTTTTTAGTGTATAATCTATCAATACTAGCGTGCTTTACATCAGATATTCAGAAGTAATTAACCTTATCCTGGCCATTTGGCCGGAATGCATGTACATGAACTCCCCTCAACATGCGAGCATGACCGCTTTGAACTACAGCATCCTTCCTTTTTTGCTTTTTTTCTTTCTCTTTAACTGAAGAAACAAGTTGATATTCATTATATGAACTTCCTTGGAGAAGCTATGTATATATGCATCCTTTCTTGGAGAAGCTAAACAAGAAGCAAAAGGAGGATTGACTCCCTCTCCCATGGATATCTATGTATATATCTTGTGTTGATATTGTTGTTGTTGTTGTTAAGAGAGAGTGTTACCTTGAAGTTGCACTCTTATTGAAAGAAAAAGAGAGTAGCACTAGTGAATTTATAGAGGGAACACCACAAAGCTAAGCAAAGGAAGTTGTAAGTAATCTTCCTAGATTCTTCTACCATCAAGAAACAATCCGACGGTCGAGATTTGATCCCTTTTTGTGGGGCTAAAGGATGGTAGCTAGAGGTGCCATATAGTAAACCCCAGCATTAGAAAATATAAATATTGATGGTTTTATGGCCCTTGCTTTTTGAGCTTGAGCTTCCCCTATGGCTATTCTTTTATTATGCTAATTAGCTTCTTATATTGTTCAGCTCTTTCTTGTGTTTTCTAGGGCACTAGAATGGTGGTCAAGTTCTTGGAAGATATATTATTCAGTGTAAAATGGTGTTTTCTTTCTCCTTAATTAATTATTGTAGTGTTTGGAATTTTATGAACCCCTCAAAGTATTTACCTAATGAGTTTGTGAACAAATCTAGAGTTGTTAATTACATTATCATGCCATGTTTATTTTACAGTAACCAATTTTGTGCCCCTCTTAATTTTCTATATATGAACATTAATCATGAACATCTAAATTTAATCACTTAATTAGGAACACATATAGCTCATACTATCATGCTTGGATTCATATTATCAATCAATGTTTTCTATAATCTTTGTTTAGACACCATGGAGAAAGCTATATATACAAAAAGTTTCTACTAGTAGGTGTGAGAGTCCAGAAACAACTAGAAAGTATGTTAATATACATATAATCACCTAATTAATGATACATATATACACTACAAGAAAAGGATTTTGTAACGACTAACTTTAGATGACCAGGTCCAGCAAGTGGTTACTAAATGTGCAAAAAATGTAATGGCCCGTTGAGCATGATATTTAATATGCTGAAAAAAGCACACAACTTTAGTCTCAATTCTAATTGATCAATTTGCTCTGTCTCTCTATTTATTTTGTTTGGTTTTTTGGTGACAGCTCTTGGAGATTATCATTCTTAGGAGAATTGGGCGTGCGATAACTAATCAAGGCTACTTTGTTACAGGTTATTGCAACTACTACTTTCTATATCTGTACTTTAAATCTATTTTCTTATTTGTTTGTCTATTTATTTAATTAGACATTTTATTTTTTGTCTAAATTTGAATGTTTTGGCCTTTATCTGTTATAGTTCTTAAAAGAAAAAATAAATCATAGTGTAGCATGCAATAAGGAAGCTAGGATTGGGTAACCAAAGATGCTTACATATTCACAACATGTAATGGTTTAGTGATATGATGGTTTTAATTTGAGGCATATTTGAAATGTTTGGTGTATAGAAAATTTCGCAAGTTTTTAGAGGCATAAAGAAAATATCCATATATATATATATATATATATATATATATATATATATATATATATATATATATATATATATATAGTGTGTGTGTGTGTGTGTGTGTGTGTGTGTGTTGTGTGTGTGTGTAATTCTCTTGACATTGAATGTAATTACTCATTATATTTTCTCTCTATTTTTTAGATTTTTTAGCTTATTATTATCCATTTATCAGAAAATGGCACCTAGTAAGCGTTGGATGGAGCTTGTTGATGATCGGCTTAGTGAACATATGAAATGGGAGTTCAAAGTTTTTTGAATTATGCTTTCAAGAGGACCGGAAAGAATAACGAAATTCGATGTCCATGTGTAAAATGTAATAACACATATTCGAGAACTCGAGAGCTAGTTGAGACACATATGAAGGTATACGGAATAGTTCAAAATTATACCTTTTGGTATCATCACGGCGAAAGGTCGGATGAGCCCCAATCTGAGTCAGATAGTGATGATGAGGAGGAAATTGAAGAAGACGAGAGTGATAATGAGATGCATGAAATTATAAGGGATTTATATCCTGAATTTAGTGATGACAATAGAAACTTTGAGAACTTTAATTCAATGAGTAATGACGAGCTAGAAGAAGAACCAAATGATGAAGCAAAGAAATTTTATAGGTTATTAAGAGACTCTAATCAATCATTATACGATGGTTCCAAGAGCTCAAAATTGTCTTTGCTAGTCAAATTACTTCATATTAAGAGCCTTGGTGGATGGAGTAATACATCATTTACTATGTTGTTACAATTATTGAAAGAAGAACTTCTACCGAGTGGAACAAATTTTCCAAATTCATATTATGAGGCAAAGAAGATTATTCAAGATCTTGGTCTTTCTTACAAAAAAATTGATGCATGTATCAATAATTGTATGCTATATTGGAAGGAGAATGTAGATTCTAACTCGTGTAAAGTTTGTGGTGCTTCTAGATGGAAGCATGATAAGCATAGCGGTGAAACAAAGCAAAAGGCAAGTGGCAAAAGATTACCTATGAAGTCATTACGCTATTTCCCGCTAAAGCCTAGACTTCAGAGGTTGTTTATGTCTAAGAAGACATCATCTTTAATGCGATGGCATTTTGATCAAAGGGTTGATGATGGAGTGATGCGACATCCAGCTGATTCAATGGCATGGAAATCTTTTAATGAACTTCATGAATCATTTGCATTGGAGCCTCGAAATGTGAGACTAGGTCTTGCTAGTGATGGTTTCCAACCATTTGGAGATTCGAGGAAAACCATATAGTATTTGGCCGGTAATATTAATTCCATACAATTTGCCACCTTGGATGTGTATGAAACAATCTAATTTCATTCTATCGATGCTTATTCCCGGACCTGAGAGTCCTGGAGATGCAATTGATATATATCTCCAACCATTAATAAATGAGTTAAAGGAGCTATGGGATGTCGGGGTTGAAACATTTGATGTATCTATTCGACAAAATTTTCAATTGCATGCAGCTTTACTATGGACCATTAATGATTTTCCGGCTTATGGTAACTTATCCGGATGGAGTACGAAAGGAAAACTAGCATGCCCTTGCTGCAATAAGAATACTTTTTCCATTAGGTTAACTAATGGTGGTAAGCAATGTTATATGGGTCACCGACGCTATTTGCCTACTAATCACAAATGGAGGAATGATAAGTCCTCTTTTGATGGCACTAAAGAGAGGGGTTGTGCACCAAAGCTATTTACTGGTGAAGAAAACTTGGCGCAGATGCAAGATCTTGAGGGGATTATCTTAACCAAAGATGCTAATAAGAGACAAAAATATCACATAGTGATCGTGGTGATAATTGGAATAAAAAGAGTATATTCTTTGAACTACCATATTGGAAGACTCTTTTGTTGCGCCATAATTTAGACGTAATGCACATTGGAAAGAACATAACTGATAGCATACTTGGTACAATCATGAATATCAAAGGGAAAACAAAGGACAATGTAAAATCTCGTCTTGATCTACAAGCAATGAATATAAGGTCAGAATTACATCCAGTTAAAAAGGGGGATAAATTAGCACTTCCTCGTGCTTCTTACACATTGTGTCCAAGGAAAAGCACATATTTTGTCTTTTCTTTAAACAACTAAGAGTTCCTGATGGCTTCTCGTCAAATATATCTCATTGTATAAATCTTAAAGAGCATAAAATTTCAGGGTTGAAAAGTCATGATTGTCATGTTATTTTGCAGCGCCTACTTCCTTATGCAATTCGTGGTCTTCTTCCTAGAGCAGTTTTTGAACCACTCATTGAGTTATCTTCGTTTTTCACCGTGGTAAATTCTAAGACACTAAAATCAGATGATTTGGATCAGATTGAGGCCCAAATTCCTATAACTCTTTGTAAGCTAGAGAGAGTTTTCCTCCTTCATTTTTTGATATCATGTTACATTTACCGATTCATTTAGCAAATGAGGCTAAGATTGGTGGGCCTAACCAATATAGATCAATGTTTTGTATAGAACAATACTTGTATACTCTAAAAGGATACATACGCAATAGAGCTTGTCCAGAGGGTTCAATTGCAGAAGGTTATATTGCTAATGAATGTATGACTTTTTGCTCAAGATATCTTCATGGCATTGAGACAAAGTTTAATCGTCACAAGCGGAATTATGATAGTCAAGATATTAAAGCACATAAAGGTTTATCTATCTTTTGTCCACCTGGGAGAGCGATAGGAGCTGGTACTACACGTGATTTGGATACAAACGAGTTCGAACAAGCACATATTTATGTCTTGAAGAACTGTATTGAAGTTCAACCGTTTCTAGAGTACGAAATTATTTTTCATATACTTTAACCTTTTTTCTTTATTTGGAACTTCACAAGCTAAGTGTTTTCTTTATGTCATTATACAGTCAATACTCACAAATTCAAAGTAGAAGGGCACTAGAAGTTTTTGATAAAAACTTTATTGAGTGGTTTAAGATCAAGGTAAGTACAAGTTTAATCGTTAAAACTTTTTCAATTTGTCTCAATATATATGTACTAAGTATTTCTATTGTCACATTCATCTTGTAGGTTGCGCAGCTTCATAAGCAAGACAACAACTTGATTATGGAAGACTTGCTTTCTTTATCACGTGGTCCTACCAAATATGTGACGTGTTATAATGGATATCTAGTAAACGGATATAGATTCCGTATAGAAGAAATTGACAAAAGTTTAAGGACACAAAATAGTGGAGTGGTAGTAGTTGGTGACACTGGTACTGAAACTGAAAGAAGAGACTATTATGGGGTCTTAACAGAGGTCATTGAATTACAATATCTTGGTGGTCGTCGAGTAGTGTTGTTTCGATGTAATTGGTGGGATATATATAACAAAGAAAAAGGAGTCAAAATAGATGAATATGGGCATATTAGTGTTAATTCCCAAAGATTATTGAAAACAAGTGAACCTTTTGTATTGGCTAATCAAGCATCACAAGTATTTTATGCAACTGACAATATTAATAAAGGTTGGCATATTGTGCAGAAGACTCAACCTCGTGATATATTTGAGATGCCTCTACAGATGGATGAGGAATCTAATGAACTACAATGTATGGCCGAAGCATATCAACAATGTGAATCATTCATTTCCATCACTACTACGTCTACGTCACAGAATTTGGATGATGAAGTCAACTGGAATAGAAAAGATAGGGAACCAATGATGATTGATTTAACTTCCACAAGAAAGAAGAGGAAACAAAAAGCATAAGAAAATTGAATACAATGGTTGATATTTTATACATGTACTAAATTTTAGTTATGAATTTTTTTAGGTGTTTGTTTTGATAAATGCTTTCAAATCATTCTGGAATAATATTCTCAATTCTTTTACTTTTTTTTTTTGTTTTCCTTTTGTTCTTATTCATATTTTAATCTTGCTATAGGAAGGAAATGCAACCAACAAAATCACGAAATGGCTATACTTTCACCCCAAGAGCTGACAAGCATATGTTCATATCACCGGGCGCATTGAGTAGAGGGCGTGCACAAGGCTCAAGATCATTCCATTCTTTTGGGTCATCATCACAAAGTGCACTTCTAGATACTGTCAATAATGTTACACCACCTGTTGATACCCCTATTATGCAGTCAAATGATATCTCCATCCCCTTAAATTTAGAGCCAATGGAAGAATTAAGGGAAGCAGGTGCGCCCACTTAACTTTTACATAATACTGTCTTAATTATGTTGTACTTCTATATGCAAAAATTTCAAACAAAGTAGAATGCAAAAAAAAATTGTATTATAATTTTATTTATGTTCTCATTTTTTAGATACTAGTAGTGCTCAAAAGAAGAGAAAGGTGCGAGGTAAAACCAGTGCAAGAAAGTCGCAAAATTAAAAAGTGGACAAAAGTTGAAAGTGAAATTCTATAACAACCGTGTTGTTGGAAAAAATCATAGAGCATTTTCAAGACACTTGGGAAGAATTGTGCGTGATTGTAATATTTGTCCCCTACGTGTGCACTCTTGGAAGGAAATCGATGGTGAACAGAAGAAACATATGTGGGCTGCCGTGACGGTAATATATACTTTTCAGTTTGATATCAATTTGATTATATGAATACCATAGAAACTTAATTCTTGAGAGCTTAATCTAGTATTATATATGCAGTTTATAGTCTATTATGTATAGTAATGCTAAATGTAAGCTATATAAAATTATTTATAAGTTGAAAATAAATTTGTTTAGTTATTATGAATTAGTATGCTTTACTTTCTAGTCTTCACATTTCAATATACTTAAATATAGTATGTGCATAACTTTTAGGACAAATTTGAGCATGAGAAAATGGAGGATTATTGTGATGAAACTTTGGCTCATATGAAAGATTTGTGGAATAAGTGGAGGGGAGATTTGCATCGCAAATTTATTAAGCCTAGTAAGAGTATACAAGAAGCACTAAAAATTATCCCTGAAGGTATTGATCGAGGTGATTGGGAATGGCTAGTTAAAGAGCATTTTTCAAGTGAAAAATTTCTGGTATGTCTTACTTTCTCTTGTGTTTACATTTACTTTTATTTTTTATACTTAACCCCAAGTTTCAATTACATTCTATTCTTAAAATTAACAATTTTATTAATTTTAGTTTACTTTTCTTATAAAAATATAGGCAGCAAGCAAACGAAACTCCAACAATAGGGCAAAATTAAGTATGCCGCACCGTACGGGTAGTAAGCCAATTAGACAAGTTATATGGAAAAAGGTAATTAAGATTTTACATTACACATTTTCTAATATTCTTAATGTATGATGATATTTTTTGATGTAAATTTGTTTTTCTTAAAAGGGAGGAAAAGTTGGTGAACCACCAAGCTTAGCAACTATATTTTTGAGACACGAAAGAAGGGTAGCATGCTAGTTGAACAAGAGACAATTAGCAGATATGTATGTCTTACATATTTATTTTTCTTATATACTATCTCCTTTAATAGATCTTCAATTCTCTATTGCTCATTTCATTATTTTTTGAAGGATAAAATTGTTGACGTTGCACAAGCCGAGCCCTCCTTATCTAATATAGAAATAGTTGAAAAGTGTTTTGGACCGCAACGTCATGATCATGTAGTTTGCTATGGTGGTGGGTTGAAGCCTAATGATATGAGAACTAGTGGCTCTAAATCTGAGCTTCGAGCTAAACTTCGTGAAAGTCAAAGAGAAAATCAATCACTCAAGAATCGCATGGATGAAATGGAAAATGAAGTAAGAATGATTAAGGAAATGCTTCAACGTCAACAATCAAGTACCTCTCCGCCTCCATCAAATGGGCAATTAATATGATCATATTTAAGTGAGTTAAATTCAAATCAACCATGATCAAGTTGTTTTACTTTCATTACTCTGTGAAGCTTTTCTAAGTTTTCTTGAAATGCTAGTGTTGATTATTTAGATAGAGAGATTAAATGTTAGAGAGATAGTTTTCCTCTTTTACTCTACTACTAAAGCATAGTCTTTGCAAACTTCTATATCTGGATGGCATGATCTAACCTCTATGTGATCCGTATCCAATCCGTAGGTGTTCTACATAATAGAACAATTTTTCACATCTTGCCTTTTAGTGATCATCCAATCCTCATTATTTTGTTTTCTTGTGTGCTGTTCTTTAACTACCCAACATTTAGACCTGTGAAGTTTCTTATTTTATGGCTATGCTATAAATTTTCACATTTGTACAAGTTTGATGATCATGCAAGAGATTAAATCAGTTATTCCTTTTGACTAGTTGATCTAAACTAATGTAAGTGAACTTTTTTGGTCGCATCTCTCCACCGCCGCATATAATGAGACAAAATACCTTGATGCCACTTTGGGTAGAGAAAAGATTCATTCAAATTAGAGTCTATTTTGGTTAGATTTTTTTCCCTTAATTGTATTAGGAAAAGAATTAGTTCTAGTATGATTAAGATGGTTGACAATATTGTTTTTTTGTGTGTATCTCATTCATAGCAATATTAAAGAATGTAAAACCATAAATACAAGTATGTATGGCTAAAGTGGTGTTTGGTTTCTTAGAAAAGCATATAATACAGTTTTCGTATAAAATGTTTTTCATGATACAAGTATGAAGCTGAAACATCAGGTCAAAACATGATGCCATAGTTTCAAAGAATGGAATTTGATTTATTCCTTGCATTTCTTTCCGTTCATTTGATTTAATAGTCTGCAAGAAATCTATATATGCTTGATACTCGGTGAATTGATGTATGGTGACCTATATGTCTTTCCTATTTCTCTCAGAATTATTTTTTTTCGTATATTGTTTGTTACACCTGCATATTTAGTTCTTTAGTCCTATTTTCATGGTTCAAAACCTGTAGATAATTCTTGTACATCTCAAAGAAAAGGTAAGGCTCAAACAAAGCATTCCATGTTGCCTTATTCAACTCAATGTCCTGCATGGATTAAAATAAATTAAGGGACAGTAGAATAGGAAGTATCTTCTTGAAATGAAAGAACTTAAAATATATACAAAATGCATACCTCGCACATTTTGTTACCCTTCTGAAACTGCTCCATCATAACCCTGAGCGTGCTTGTTGAAACATTATAGCTTGAGTTCATGCATGGATATGCTGGTGTGATAATTGGCATATGATGAGTTCGATCACGAGGATTCTTGCGTGGGTCCCACACAGGGAAAGAATTTGTTCTAGTATGATTAAGATGGTTGACAATTTTGTATTAGGAAAAGAATTAGTTCTAGTATGATTAAGATGGTTGACAATTTTGTTTTTTTGTGTGTATCTCATTCATAGCAGTATTAAAGAATGTAAAACCATAAATACAAGTATGTATGGCTAAAGTGGTGTTTGGTTTCTTGGAAAAGCATATAATACAGTTTTCGTATAAAATGTTTTTCATGATACAAGTATGAAGCTGAAACATCAGGTCAAAACATGATGCCATAGTTTCAAAGAATGGAATTTCATTTATTCCTTGCATTTCTTTCCGTTCATTTGATTTAATAGTCTGAAAGAAATCTATATATGCTTGATACTCGGTGAATTGATGTATGGTGACCTATATGTCTTTCCTATTTCTCTCAGAATTATTTTTTTTCGTATATTGTTTGTTACACCTGCATATTTAGTTCTTTAGTCCTATTTTCTTGGTTCAAAATCCCAGTTTTTGTGTAGGCATCTAGAGTTTCAGTTTCCGATGGTTTCGTCTGTCCATTTCGAATGCGGGAATGAAATTTCATACTATGAGCTAACTTTGTTTAATCCGAATCAATCCTCTGAACTGAAGTTTCGATGCAGAGTTCAGACATAAAGAGTCTTAAGACCTGTTCTTGCTAGAACATATCTATTCGGTTTTGAATTTCTTTGAGGACTTAGTTTTAGATTTGCTTATTTTCTTTACTTGGTAAATTTATATATATATTTTTTGACAAAACTATTAAATTTGTTCTAATTTTTGCCTTTTTCTCTTGTAGGTAAATTAGGTTGCAGCAGTTTTGGGTAAAGAACATTGCTAGCAGATGAAGTGCAAGTTATGATACTTTTTTGGTTATTTTTTGAAAATATGATTAATTACTAATTTTATTATAACTTTTTGTAGTAGATAAGTGATGATACGTTTTTGGCTTCTTTTTGAAAATATGATGGCTAAATGTATGCTACATATGTTGGTGACCTTCACACATATAGTATATGGATAATTCAAATATATATATATTTTGTGATTGTTATTATTATATTATTGATGAAATATTGTTGTAGTTTTATAATGTGAAGACGACTATTTAATTTTATTGAAAGTTTATTTGTTTTTGTATATATTAATTTGTGAATGTGAAAGAGGATTATATAAAATTTAAATAAATAGCTGGTTAAATTTTGAAATAAATTTATTTTTAGCGACAGGAGCGTTGGTCGTCATAATATCGATTTAGAATTATTAAATGGGATACGTTTTTTAACGACGAAAAAAGTGGTCACTATTGAAATGCTAGTTATTAGTAAAATTGTATTTCTAAATCTCAATTGCGACGGTAAGGTTGGTCGTTATTGTGTAATACGGTGGTCACTAATACTACTTATTAACAACGGGAATCTTCCCGTCATCTTTTGTTATTAACGACGGTTATATATTGTGGTCATTAATACTACTTATTAACAACGGGAATCTTCCTGTCATCTTTTGTTATTAACGACGGTTATATAGATTTCGTCGTTAATATCTTTAGCGAAGGAATCAATAACGACGGGTGACGACGGTTTTTCTGACCGTCGACATTGTGTTTTAACGACGGAAAAATAATTTATAACGACCAGTTTTCCCTTCTTTATATAGAATATTTCCTGTAGTGAATCCTTTCAACACGAATTATTCCATTTAGCAATTCTTAATCACATTTCTGTTGCAAATAATTAGAAGAGGAAAAATAAAAAATAAAAAAAATAATATTTTGAGTAGAAAATATATATATATATATATATATATATATATATATATATATATATATATATATATATATATATATATATATATATATATATATATATATATATATATATATATATATATATATATATATATATATATATATATATATATATATATATATATATATATATATTTCTGATTGAATCATACTTACATCTCAATCCTTCTATTTATAGAGTTTGAACTCGTATGGATAAGTATAATCTAATCTTATTAAAAAATTTTAAAATAATAAAATTTATTCTAATTAACAAACAGATAAATTTTATCCTCGTTAGTAATTTCAAGTCGAGACTTCACCTTATAAAATTGTTCAAAGCCGAGGGATTTTGTAAAAATATCAGCAACTTAATCATCAAACTTCAAGAGTTCTAGTTGAACCTCCATCTTCTTTACTTTGCTTCGTATGAAATAAAACTTAATATCAATGTGTTTGCTTCACTCATGGTAGACCGGGTTCTTTGCCATGGCAATAGCTGATTTGTTATCAATGTAGAACATAGTAGCAACATTTTGAGAATATTGAATCTCTTTTAAAAGTTTTCGGAGCCACACGACATAGCACACGCACGCCGGCGCCGCAGCAACATATTATGCTTCATATGTCAAAAGAGTAACGATTTTTTCAAAAGCAAAATAATTACTGTGTCACCAATTGTGATACCTCCGAAATATGAATTAGTTTTATGTATAAATAATATAATAGGATTAAATCTCTTAACCTGGTTATAGCAATTTGGGTGATAGTTAGGCCCAAGAGGTTAATAGAGTTGAGCGTGTTAAAAATAGAGTAGTCCTAGAATGGGTGACCCCCTGTGAAGTTGGGGCATCACAATTGGTATCAGAGCTAACCACATGGTTCTTGTGAGTCTGCTTGAGCCTGACGAGAACGTCAGAACTTAAAGGGGGAAAGAATGTGATAGAATTTGGATTAGTCCTATATATAAATAATATAATAGGACTAAATTTGTTAACCTGACTATAGTATTTTGGATGGTAATTAGACCCAAGAGGTTAAGAGGGTTGAGCGTGCTAGAGCTAGAGTAATTCTTGAATGGATCACTCCCTGGGAAGTTGGGGCATCACACCTATATAAAATATGAAACTAGTTGTGCTCTTCCAATTATTTATATCACCACCCCCTGTCGGAATAACCAACAAAACGAAATTCGTTAGAAAAAAAATATAACAAGTCATGGGTTAATGTACCTTTAATGTAGCGTAGTATTCTTTTTATCGTCTTTCAATAAGTCGATTTTTGCTCGTCCATAAAACGTCTTATTAGCTTGACACCATACACAATATCTGATCTTATACAAGTCAAATATCTTAAGTTTCCGACTAGGCTCTTAAATTGCGTGAAATCGATCGTCTTGCCTTCATCATTTTTTGAAAGCCTAATGCCACACTCCACTGGTGTGCGAATGGGATTATAATTATTCATCTTGAATTTATTTAAAATTTCATTCGCATAACCTTTCTGTGTGATAAAGATACCCTCTTTACTTTGTTTTACTTCAATTCCAAGAAAATATGACATAAATCCAATATCTGTCATCTCAAATTCACGTGCCATAATCCTCTTAAATTCTTCAAACATAAGAGGATTATTTTATGAAAAAATAATATCATATATATACAAAGAAATGAGTAAAATATTTTCATTCTAGCATGTAAATTACACTTTCGTACGAGCATTGGATATAACCATTTTGTTTAAAATAGGCATCAATATGCGTGTCGCATGCCCTGAGTGCTTATTTTAGCCCATATAAGGCAATTTTCAATCTATAAACTTTTGACTCATTTTTTCTTTTAATATATCCTAATGGTTGTTCTACATAAATTTCTTCATTAATATTACCGTTCAAAAATACAGATTTCACATCCAATTGATAAATCAACAATTTATATTGTACTGCAATTAAAATAATTAATCAAAAAGTTTCAGAACGAATAAAATGAGCAAATATCTCATCATAATCGATGCCAGTCTTTTGTTTGTAGCATTTTGCCACCAATCTTGCTTTATACTTTTTCACCATGCCTTCTACATTTTTCTTTGCTCAGTACTCTTATTTTACTCCGATGACCTTTTGTCCATAGGAAGTGTAGTCAACTCCTATATATAGTTCTTTTCAATAGTTTTAATCTCATCATCCTTAACACGCTTCCATTTTTCTTCGCAGATAGCTTTTTCGAAGTCAAAAGGTTCACAATCAGTAAGGAGACAAATGAGATGTAACTCATTCGTTACCTCATACAGTTCACGTAAGCTTCTTGTCTTCCATGGACTTGGACAATCATCTGAGGATGATTCCGACAAACTAGACGTTGTTGGCGAAGGTGATGATGATGGTACTAGTAAAGATTCTTTAAGCTCTAATTTAGTCGACTCTTCTTCTTGGATTTCTTCGATATTATTTTGCAGTCCCACGAGCTTTCTTCATTGAACTTCGCATCTCTACTAATGACAATTTTGGAATTGTTAGGATTAAAAAATTTATAAGCTTTGGATTTAGAGTTGTACCCGATGAACATAAGTTTTGAACTCTTGTCATCTAATTTCTTATTTTATTGTTCAGGAGCGTGTACATACGCGATACTTCCGAACACCTTCATATATGAGATATCAGGCCTTCTTCCAGTCCTGATTTCTTGTCGTGCCTTATTTTTTAAGCTCGCAGTCAGACAGCGATTTAAGATGTAGACGGTGCAAGCTACTATCTCAGTCTAGAATCCTTTCAGGAAGTTCTTACTATTGAACATACTCACAATGTCGAGAATAGTATGGTTTTTTCCTTCCGCAACACCGTTTTGTTGAGGAGAGTACGACGCCATTAGTTGATGTCGGATACCGTGCTCTTCACAAAAAGCTTCAAATGCATTGGAAGTGAACTCGCTGCCCCAATCTGAACGAACGACCTTAATAGAATATCCGCTTTCATTTTCTACGATTGCCTTAAATTTCTTGAACGTATTGAAAAAGTATGTTTTCTCCTTCAAAAAATACACCCAAGTTTATCTTGTAAAATCGTCAATAAAGATAAGAAAATAACGATGCTTACCAAATGATGCAGGGGCGATCGGTCAATATATATCAGTGTGAATTAATTGAAGCGGTTTTCTTGCTCTATACTTTGCTTCTGTTGGAAAACTTTTTCTAGACTGCTTGCCAATAATGCAACCTTCGCATAACTGATTTGAATGATCAATAAAAGTCAAACCACACACC
The DNA here is from genome assembly GCA_029204045.2 of Tillandsia leiboldiana. Classification (NCBI taxonomy): domain Eukaryota; kingdom Viridiplantae; phylum Streptophyta; class Magnoliopsida; order Poales; family Bromeliaceae; genus Tillandsia; species Tillandsia leiboldiana. The sequence continues at coordinate 2,592,164 of CM055071.1, forward strand.
AAATTCTTGTTTGATAGCATATTAAGATCTCCAAAATTAAGATGCCCATGTCTCAAATACCAAAGCCATGATATGTCTTTCACGCAAGTTTTTAAACACTTTACTACATCATTTTTTATATCAAGAATAAATATATTTTTTTCCGTCATCTCAACTTGCGCAATTAGATCATTAGCATCATTTTTTAGAGAAAACTTTTTATCTCTCAAGTGAATATCGTGACCCTTTTCAAGTAATTATCCTAAATTCAAAATATTATTTTTCATCTATGGCACATAATAAATATCGAAAATAAACTAATGACTATTATTTTTTGGGCAAATTAATATTGTACCTTTACCTGAAATGTTTAAAAAAATAACGAAATAGACATCGCACCTCATCGACTCATTAAACTCTACGAATATATTTTTGTGCCCAAACATATGATTACTTGCACTAGTGTCTAAATACCACTTTTCGTGCTTATCATTCTCATCTTCCTTATATGCTAGCAACAAAAGAGCATCTTTTTTTTCTTTTTTTTCAATAAAATTAGCTTTTTCATCAACTTGATTATTTTTATAATAATAACCATATGCATAATGACCATATTTTTCACAAATATAGTAACAAACATTGAATCAGAACCTATGTGCTCCTGATCCTCTTTCATCTCCACCGTTTTGATTTTTTCTTTCTTCTCTTCCTCGACCTCCTCATCCACGGCCACGGCCACGGCCACGCCCACGCCTGTAGTATTTTTTTATTGAAAGCTCTGTTTGAAGGGCATGTTGTAAATTTTCTCCATTCTTTTTGTTTATCCGTTGCTCATGGACTTGCAATGAGCCCAAGAGTTGAACGACCGTCAATGCATCTAGATCTTTTTTCTTTTCAATTGTTGTAGCCACATATGCAAATTTTTTATTTAATGAATGAAGGATTTTGTCAACTACTTGTACATCTTACATCTTATTTCTCGTCGTTTTGTCGTAATTGATTCACGACAACGAGAACTTTTGTCACATAATCGGAGATGGTCTATGGTAACACTCTTAGAATTTGGATTAGTCCTATATATAAAGTATAAATAGAACTAAACCTCTTAACCCGACTATAGCATTTTTGGTGATAGTTAGGCCCAAGAGGTTAAGATGGTTGAACGTACTAGAGCTAGAATAGTTCTAGGATGGGTGACTCTCTGGGAAGTTGGGGCGTCACACTCTGACTCTGTCACCTTTAGACTTTCGATTTCGCCTCTTATAGTTTGTAGGCGAACTCTTTTCACCTTATGTTTGCCTTTATAGATGTTTGCGAGGATCCCACATGCTTGTTTTGATGTGGTAGCGACTGAAACTTTTTCAAAGTCAGTCTCATGTAGGCCTTGATAGATGATGAAGAGGGACGTTTGATCATTCTTTCTCGAATCTTTTAGAATCGTAAGTTGATTTGATTGAAGTGCAGCTTCATCTTGAAGCTCTACATAGCCTCTGGTAACCACCTCCTAGAGATCTTGGGACCCGAACAAGGCCTTTATCTGTATACTCCAGTTATCGTAGTTGTGCTTAATCAGGCGAGGAACTTGAAGTTGCATATTGTTTGACATCTTGCTAGATGAGGCAAGATAAAGCTTCGATCCTAAGTACGTGACCACGATACCACTTCGTTGCAACTAATTAGAAGAGGAAAAATAAAAAATTAGATGTTGTATTTCTTTCGAAAATTTAATGAGTTTTTTTTTCCCTCATGCAATTCCAGAACAATTGATATATTCTATCCTCATGCAATTTAAAAATTTGTTTACTAATGTCTTCTTTCAGCGAATCCCAGAACACTTGATAGAAGCTGAGTGGGAATTCGTCAGGCTACGGAGCTTTGTCCCTTCCAAGCTAAAAAATCGCTTTTTTAAATCTCTCCCATGCTGAAGGGTGCGACTAGGTTCCCACGATTCGAATAGGATAACCGACACATGTAGAATAGTTTGGAAGAGAAATTGCATGAGGGTAGAATCTGCACGGACCCTATCAATTACTACTATTTTTGCCTGATTCCTAAACAAGAAGGACCTCGGAAGGCGAGCCACTTTCGACCGATTTGTCTCCTAAACAATGTACAAAAGATTTTTTCTAAAATCATGTCTAACATATTAGCACCGGTCCTGCAAACCCTGATCTCACAATCCCAATTTGCCTTTCTAAAAGGGAGGAATATTTCAGACGCTTTTGTGATAGCAAATTATAATTTTTGTGCAAATTTAAAATTTAAAATTTAAAATATTTTAAAATAAAATTTAGTAAAAAAATTTTATTTGCAAATAGAAATTTTTTTTTGCCAAATAGTTTTACAAAATTTAAATTTAAATTTTAAATTAAAATAACAAATTTAAATTTTTTGTGCAAATTTAAAATTTAAAATTTAAATTATTTTAAAATATAATTTAGTAAAAAAATTATTATTTGTAAATATAATTTTTTTTTTGCCAAATTTTTTTTCAAAATTATTTTTAAAAATTTATTTTTTATGTAAACTCAGCCAAATACTCTATAATTTTTAATCAAAATTACTTTTTAAAATTAAAATTAAAATCAATTATGTAAAAATTATTTTTTTTCAAAAAACTAGGTGCAACGGATCGTGTATGTCTGCTTTTCTTTTAGCTTTCCTTTTAATATATTTCTTCTTTCATTGAAAAGACCAGTTAAACAAAAGGAATGGAGCATCACCAGTCAACAGTCAATGTTCAACCCAATAATTTAAACATGTCCCGCTATTTCGCTCCACTTGTGCACCCCTTCCTGCACAAATCACATGGGTCGTATTTTTGCTTCACATTATCACATATTAATTAACCCCAGTAAACATCTATTATTCTACTTAACTTTATTGTCAGATTTACAATTGACGTGTTGATAGTTTTTACCTATATTAATTTGAGATATTGTTCTCAGATGAACTGGGAATTATTTGGTAAATTAACCGTCCTACTGTAAATAAATATTTAGCATTATTTAAATTCAAAAAAAATTATTATTAAATTTAATCAAAATTTTAATCTAATATAAAAAATTTAGCTTTGAATTTTAGAAAAGGGTCGGTATCGAATGATGTAATTAATCCTCAAAAATATGATGCGGGACTTAGAAGTTAATTAGAATCCTATTTTCTCATTCCAAATCGGTTTTAATATGAGTGGGCCCATGTACATTTTTTTTCCACGCTATCTTGCTATAAAACGCATATACAGCCATAGCTCTTACGCAAACTCACATCTTTTCTAGGCACCACCCAAGTACAATTTATACCTTCGCTTTTTTTGCAGTAATAAGTAGTAAAACACATATCCTGCACCCTGTTCTCCGAACTCCAATTCGAGTAACCTCAAAAGTTTCGTTGAGGAGATTGAGCCAGTCATGGATCAATTGCCAAAATGCGGAGCTAACTACACCCCCCTTACACCAGTCACCTTCTTGCGGAGGGCCGCCGCCGTCTATCCTGATCGCCCGTCGGTCGTCTACGAGCGCGTCTGCTTCACCTGGAAGAAGACGTACGACCGCTGCTGCCGCCTCGCTGCTTCTCTCCGATCTCTCAACATTTCCAAAAAAGACGTGGTAAGTAGGATCAGGAGTATGATAATGTTTCTCTTCTTTTATATAGGCTTATAATGTATTGTCGCGTATTTTTTTATACTTTATAATATTATTTAATGTATATATAGGTTTCTGTTCTCGCACCGAATATTCCGGCTCTTTATGAGATGCACTTTGCGGTGCCGATGGCCGGCGCGGTGCTCAACACCATAAACACGCGGCTCAATGCGGCAAACGTGGCCGGGCTGCTGAAGCACTCGGAGGCGAAGGTGTTCTTCGTCGACTACGAATTCGCCGGCCTCGCCACCGATGCCATCCGCCACCTCGCGTCCGGCTCCGGCAGTAACCCCCGCCTGCCTCTCCTAGTCCTGATAGACGACGTGGATGCCCCTACGGGCACACGGTTCGGGGAGGCGGAGTACGAACGGCTGGTGGCGAGCGGCGACCCGGGCAGGTTCCCACCGGTGGCGGTCGAGGACGAGTGGGAGCCGATCGCGCTGAACTACACGTCGGGCACGACCTCGGCGCCGAAGGGGGTTGTGTACAGCCACCGGGGGGCGTACCTGAGCACGATGGCGCTGCTCCTGCAGTGGGGGGTCGGCGCGGCGCCGGTGTACCTGTGGACGCTCCCCATGTTCCACTGCAACGGCTGGACATTCACGTGGGGCGTGGCGGCGCGCGGCGGCACCAACGTTTGCCTCCGCGGGACCGCGCCGCGCGACGTCTACCGCGCCATCGGCGAGCGCGGCGTGACCCACATGTGCTGCGCCCCCGTCATCTTCAGCATGCTCCTCGACGCCCCTGAGTCCGACCTCAGGCCCCTCGCCAACGCGGTCGACGTGTTGACCGGCGGCGCCCCGCCCCCCGCGGCGCTCCTGGAGAGCATCGAGCGGCTCGGCTTCCGCGTGACGCACGCCTACGGCCTCACCGAGGCCACGGGTCTGGCGCTGGTCTGCGAGTGGCCCGACGCCTGGGACCGCCTCCCGGTGCAGGACCGGGCGCGGCTCAAGGCCCGCCAGGGCATCAGCGCGCTCTGCCTCGGCGACGTCGACGTCAAGCACGCCGACACCATGCGGAGCGTCCCCCGCGACGGCGCCACCCTCGGCGAGATCGTCCTACGGGGGAGCAGCATCATGAAGGGCTACTACAAGAACGAGGCCGACACCGCCGCGGCGTTCCGAGACGGGTGGTTCCTCACCGGAGATGTCGCGGTGATCCACCCGGACGGGTACGTGGAGATCAAGGACCGGTCCAAGGACGTTATCATATCGGGGGGCGAGAACATCAGCAGCGTCGAGGTCGAAGCCGTGCTCTACCGCCACCCGATGGTACGCGAGGCGGCGGTGGTGGCGATGCCGCACTCGCTGTGGGGGGAGACGCCGTGCGCCTTCGTAGCACTGAAGAAGGAGTACGCCAACGGCGGCGGCGGCGTGGTCGAGGAGGATGATATCATATCCTACTGTAAGGACAACATGCCCAAGTTCATGGCTCCCCGCAAGGTTGTGTTCTTGGATGAGCTGCCGAAGACGTCGACGGGGAAGATACAGAAGTTCGTATTGAGAGAGGAGGCGCGCACGCTTCAAAGCCCCGATGAGAGGAGGCGGACGCCACCGCAGGGCTCGGCCGTGGCGGCGGCGGCGGCGGCGGAGGAGAAAGGGGTGGTCAAGGTGGTTGGTGGCAGTAACGGTAAAACCGGCACTAGACGGGTTGACCAGATGCAGGAGGTGCTGGCCATGTCCCGACTTTGATTTTGACTTTGATTGGAGCGTTGACCCAGCAAGTGCACGGAGCTAGCAAACACGTGTCCACTACTGCTTAGCACGAGTCACCACTTTTATTGTATGAGATTCAGATAATAATATTGTTATAAAAAGTCTGTGTTATACAAAGGACATAAAGCAGAATCTGCTTAATTCGTTGTCTCCTTTTGTTTGTAAGTTACGTACTCAACGTAGTTACATTTGCTCGAAATTGAAAATCATTTTAATATCATTATATTTTTAATTTCTCCATAGATTTATGATACAACAATAAACTTAAAAATAAAAAATAAAAAAATTAAATATTTGTGGTGAAAAATAAAAGCCTACTGACATAGATTTATGGTACGAATTAGATTCAATACAAAAATTTATCAAGATTATTTGTTCTTTGTTTTTTTTTTGTTTTTTTTTCGCCCAGCGATTGTACAGAAAATAATACAATTTGTATCTTTTTTATATAGTAAAATTTTTTTTTTTGTTCGTAAATTTTTTTTGCAAAATTTATTTTACATAAATTTATGTTATTTTTTTTTATCGTAATTTTGTAATTTGTTCGTCTCTGTTTTAATGTTAGTTGTAACAATTAATTAGATATAAATTAAGAAAGTGCCAAATAATGGATCGTCCAAAGTCTGCGTTGGCAGTGTGATAGAGGACATATAAAGCAGAATGAGATTTGTCGTCGCCTTTAGTTTGTACGTTAATTAATTAGCTGTAATTTAAGGAAGTGCCAAATAATGGACCCTCCAGAATCTGTGTCTGTGTTGGCGTTGGGCCAGTGTGTTTGATATACTGTAATTTTATTTTTTAAATAGCTTGGGATAAAGTTAATTGCAAAAAAAATTTAAAATAATATCATTTACTTTCTCTCAAATAAAGAATAAAATTTTTAAAAAATAGCTTCATATAGCTATACAAGTATATAACAAAAAGAAAAAATTTAATTAATTATCTAAACTATAGTTCATCTTAAAAATCTATTTAGATCTAAAATTTATCTTTAGTAAAACAAATAGTCCCATTAAAAAAATCCAAACTAGGATTTATTCTTATGGAACTAGCACAGTAAAAAATCTCCCCATAGCTTAAAGGGGATTATTTTGGATGATTATAAATTTTTTTGTATTTATATTTTTTTCGTTTTTGGATGAAGGGACGTGCTGTTAGTCTGATAGTGGTCTTCTAGAGTTTAATGGATTATTAATAAAATAGTATAAATCTTAAGAACTATATATTATAGTCTTAACCGCACATTCCTTTATCCAAGGGCTGAAAATTTACAAATACGAATGGATTTTACTCACAAGAGTATAGTAGCCGGACTCTATATAGCATAGGGCTACTTTACTCTTATGAGTATAAACTCTTTTGTATCCATAAATTTTTCGCCTTTGGATGAAGAGATGTACGGTTAGGACGGTAGTTGTCCCTAGGGTTTAGTGGATTGTTGGTGAAATAGTATAAATCTTAAAGACTACTATAATCCTAATCCCACAATACTTAATCCAATGGCTGAAAACTTATAAATACGAGAATATTTTACTCATAAGAGTATAGTAGCCGGACTCTCTCTCTCTCTCTCTCTCTCTCTCTCTCTCTCTCTCTCTCTCTTTATTTCAATAAATAAATATATATATATATATATATATAAGAAATATATATATATATAAATATATATATATATATATATATATATATATATATATATATATATATATATATATATATATATTAATTACCGTCATGTTCAACGGCCTAGATTTAATTAATTTTAAGTTGTAACCTGCTATTGAGGAGGTATCGATTACCAAGTATTTCAAAATATGACTATTTTGGTCGTTTGATTCAGCGTTAATTAAGTAATTTTATTTCTATTTTGAAATTTTTTATTTTTATAAATATTATAAACTTTAAAGATTTCAATTTAGTGAGAGTTTTTATTTTTGAAAAAATTATAAATAATTTTAATTTTAGGAAACTATATTAAAATTTAGATTATTTTAATGGTAATATTAATTTTTTTAAAATTTTTACATTTAAAATAATTATTATCTCTAATAATTAAAATATTATTATATTTTTTAAAAAAATTTATTGCTAATAGTATAAAATTGTTCTTAACTTATTCAGTTTAAAAATTTGAATTAAGTCCCTTGATAAACTAGATTGTTGTCTACCTGATCGAACAAGTTGATTAAATTTAATTTTAAAATCATTCATATTATGAAACTAATTGCATACTAAAAGGTAAAGAACAAAAATTTTAAAAATCGGCTAAATACTGAAAAATTTTAAAGGTAAAAATCAAAACCAACTTAATAAATTAAATTAATTAGAATGATCAAATTGATATAACATACAAATAGTATAAATTTGTTTCATAAAGATTTATCTAATTTCTCTACTAATTTTATTTACTTTATTAAAAATCTATATTGGAGATTTATTATAAGCTTAAATTTTAAATTGTATAGTCAAAATTTCTTCAGTTTAAATTGCACTGTACTGTTTAAACTTATAGAAGGTTTTTATATATTGTTTAGATTGCGAAACTATAAATTTATTATCAATTTATATTTTAAATTATAATATATGATCTCATTATTTTAAAATATCAAATTTTACTATTTAAATTTGATTTAATTTAGCCCGTACAATTCTATTCTAAAAATAAATTTAAATTAATGCCTAAATTGTAATTTTAAAACTCTTTAAATTAATGCCTCAATTGTAATTCTAAATTTTTTCAAATTGCACTCTTTAAATTAATGACTAAATTATAATTTTAAAACCCTTTAAATTAACACATAAATTGTAATTCTAAATTTTTTAAATTTAAACTCTTTGAATTAATGACTAAATTGTAATTCTAAAACTCTTTAAATTAATACCTAAATTGTAATTCTAAATTTTTTAAAATTAAACTCTTTATATTAATGACTAAATTATAGTTCTAAAACTTTTTAAATTAATGCCTAATTTTTAATTCAAATTTTTTTAAAATTAAACCTTTTACAATAATGAGTAAATTGAAATTCTAAAATTTTTTAAATTAATACCTAAATTGTAATTCTAATTTTTTTTATTTTAAACTATTTAAATTAATGACTAAATTGTAATTCTAAAATTTTTAAATTAATGCCTAAATTATAATGCTAATAAATTTTAAATTAAACTTTTTAAATTAATGACTAAATTGTAATTTTAAAACTCATTAAATTAATGCCTAAATTATAAGTCTAAATTTTTTTAATATAAACTCTTTAAATTAACGCCTAAATTGTAATTCTAAAATTCTTTAAATTAATGTCTAAATTGTAATTCTAAAACTCTTTAAATTAATGAGTAAATTGTAATTATTAAACTCTTTAAATTAATGACTAAATTGTAATTATAAAACTCTTTAAATTAATGCATAAATTGTAATTCTAAATTTTTTAAAATTAAACTCTTTAAATTAGTGGCTAAATTATAATTCCAAAAGTCTTTAAATTAATACCTAAATTGTAATTCTAAAATTTTTTAAATTAAACTCTTCAAATTAATCACTAAATTGTAATTCTAAAACTCTTTAAATTAATACCTAAATTGTTATTCTAAATTTTGTTAATTTAAATTATTTAAATTAATGACTAAATTGTAATTCTAAAACTCTTTAAATTAATGACTAAATTATAATTCTAAATTTTTTTAAAAATTAAACTCTTTAAATTAATGACTAAATTGTACTTCTAAAACTATTTAAATTAATACCTAAATCATAATTCTATTTTTTTTTCTAATTTAAACTCTTTAAATTAATGCCTAAATTGTACTTCTAAAACTTTTTAAATTAATGCCTAAATTGTAATTCTAAAACTTTTTAAATTAATCTCTAAATTGTAATTCTAAAACTCTTTAAATTAAACTCTTTAAATTAATGCTTAAATTGTAATTCTAAATTTTTTAAATTAATGCTTAAATTGTAATTCTATTTTTTTTTTAAATTAAATTTTTTAAATTAATGACTAAATTATAATTCTAAAATTCTCTAAATTAATGCCTAAATTGTAATTCTAAATTTTTTAAATTTGAACTCTTTAAATTAATGCCTAAATTGTAATTCAAAAATATTTAAAATTAATGCATAAATTAGTGTAAAATTAAATTCTAAATTTGTAAAAAGTATATGAATAAAAAATTTCATTATATGTTGAATTTAAAAATTTATCCATTTTCAAATTTTTTAGAATAATGATAAAAAATTAATTCTAAATTAGAGGAATTCTAAAATTCTTTATACATATTAAATATGTTGAATTTGATTATAAACCTACGTTCAAATTTTTTAAAAGATATTAATATAAATTAATGACCAAATTATAATTTTAATACTCCTTAAATTAATGTTTAAATTGTAATTCTAATTTTTTAAATATTAATGTCTAAATTGTAATTCTAAAATATTTTAAATTAAACATTTTAAATTAATGTCTAAATTATAATTCTTTTTTTTTTAAAATTAGATTCCTTAAATTATTGCAAAATTAATGGTTAAATTAATGGTAGGTATTTTAATTAATTTTTTTTTTATTTTGTGATGTTTAATTACGAAAATATCCTTTTTATGAAATTATCTGTTAACCTGTTAATAAATAAAATTATATTTTTAATTTTTCGTCCATCAACGGTTAAGAAATTTATTATTATTTTTTTAAAAAAGTACCATAGTATTTTATATATATATATATATATATATATATATATATATATATATATATATATATATATATATATATTAAATTTTATTTATTTAATTATAAATTTATTTTTCTTTCTCTCGCTACCTCAAGCTTTTCTTCTTGATTTAGTCTTACTTTCCAAGTGCAGCAAACAAACACACTTTACTTTCCATGTTGCCATATGTAAAAAAATTTTGGTATTTTTTCCTTTCTTCCCCGAAAATAAATAATTTTTAATAAATAAAATAAATAAAATATTAATATTAATATTTTTATATTATTAATTATTTATATAAAATGTAAATATAATAAATAAAATATTAATATTAATATTTTGCTATCATATATAGTAGTAGTGCATATGTTTCACCTTCTAACGACTTCACATTTAATGCTCCAAAGTCTCCCAACAAAAGAGACGGCCATTCGATCCTTTTGTGGTCGTCAGTGTTTACCCAAAAAAAAAAAAAAAAAACAAAACAAAAAAAAAAAAAGGGTAGAAAGGGAATCTACAACTTTGATCCTCAAACTATAATGCGTCATATTTTAAATTATAACTTTTTTCAAAAAATTTAAATTATTATAATTAAATTTGATAATTAAATTTAATTAATTAAATATTAATGTATTACTAATATAAAAGCGATAAAGTAATATTATAATTGATGACGTGATAAGAATTAAAATATTAAATTAATTTTAAATTAACGATACATTAATATTTAATTGACTAAATTAAATTATAAAATTTTATTATAATAATTTTAAAATTTTAAATAAAAAATTATAATAAATTAAAAATTAAAGACGACCAAAGTGCGACGCGCCACATATAAAAATAAAAATTTGTAATTAAATGTATACGTATCTTTTATGTTATTTTCGTTCATAATGACTTGAAGTTTTTTCATGGTATTTATTTTGGCATAAAGGATTCACACAAACGATATAGACATTCTCACATCAAGGACCCCCCACTAATTAATTATCTTTTATTTTACAATCTTTTTGCATTTACTTTCACAACTATTCACTTTACAAGTTAAATTAGTAAAGTGTAAAGAAAATGAAATGTGAAAAGAAGGAAAAAAAATTAAAAGATTATTAGGATAGCTACAAATAAAAACTAGTTAACTTCAAGTTTTGCTTTAATTGGATTTTTTCGTTGAATGCGAATATTCCTGAATCGGAAGTAAGAACACTTTGGCATATGTTGAACGTAGAAGGACAAAAGTGGAAATTCCCTGAACAAGCTGGGTTACATCAAGTACAAGTTCCTTAAAAAAATAAAAATAAATAAATAAAGAGGAATAGAGTAAACTAAGGTTGCGTTTACTTCTGATATAAAAAAAAATTAGTTATTTTTAAAATAGATATAAAATCAACAGAAATTAAAATAATTTTTAAATTAAAGAGGAATAAAAAAAAATAAAGGGGATTAAAATTTATAAAAAAATAAATAAATTTTATAAATTTAAATATTTTATAATTTAAAAAATTTTAATTTTTTTTTTAAAAAAAGGTAGTTCCACATGTTCCATCTGTGAGGTGGAATAGCTGTTCCACCCTTATACCGGATAACTTGATATGAAGGGAAACAGCTAGGGAAACAGTTGTTCCCCCTGTTCCCTATTCCCTCCATCCAAAATCACGTTTGGGTATAAGGGGGGGAATAACCCTCTTATCCCCCCTTATACCTGTTGCCAAACGGAGCCTAAGTAATTCGAAACAGTATTTTTGAGATTTTCTAAAAGTGGTATAATGATCTGTTTGGTAAATATTTGATACAGAGTAAATGTTGGAAATATGATGGATCTGTCATGCGCTACTAATACAAATATACAAAAAATAAAAAAAATTAAAATTTCAATAACAACAAAAATACCAAAAATAAGAGATCAAGATTTTTACGTGGCTCGACAACTGCTTACATCCACGAGAAGAACGCGAGAGATATATTTCATTATAAGAAACAAAAATAATACAAACTTACATCTTATATCTTCTCCAAATAAAAAATCAAGAGTCATATGGTAAACTCACATTTCTCTTGTTTCAACGAAAATTTCTTTATCAAGAGAAAGGTGGGGTTAACCTAGACTCTTAATTTTTTATTTAGAGAAGGAATAAGGTATAACCTTTATTTCTTTTGTTTCTTATAGTAAAATACATCTCTCTCACATCTAATTTTTGGTTTTCTCTATTTTTCGTGCATTTGTGTTGATAGCGTATAATAGACGGTCCATCAAATTCTCAACAAGTGGTATCAGAGTATAAACTTCGTGTTACAGTAGAGATGTCGAAGGCCTCATCATCTAAGTTTGAGGTGGAGAAATTTAACGGCAAAAAAGATTTTGATCTTTGGCAGAGGAGAGTGAAAGCTCTTTTGGTACAACAGGGCCTTCATAAGGCGTTGCTCGGAAAATCGGGAAAGCCAATATCAATGAGCGACGAAGATTGGGAGGAGATTGATTTGCGGGCGGTTAAAACAATTATATTGTGCTTAGCAGATGAGGTGATGTACAACGTAATGGATGAAAAACTACAGTCGGCATGTGGAATAAGCTTGAAAAGCTGTACAAGACAAAAAGTCTCTCGAATGTGTTGTACCTAAAGCAAAAATTATATGGGCTATGCATGAGGAAAGGTACGGCAATAACGGAATAATTTGAACACCTTTAATAAAATCATTGTAGATTTGCTCAGCATTAATATCAAGGTTGACGAGGACGATAAGGCATTGATTTTCTTCACGTCACTTCCATCGTCTTACAATCATATGGTGACCACCATATTTTACGAAAAGCAAACTCTGAAGATGGAAGATATTACACAGACCCTTCTATCTGAGGAGATCAGGTTGCGGGCAACTACCGAAGAAAATAGTACTGCTTTGGTCTTAAATGATACAGGTGGAGGAAAGGAACGATCTAGTAAACGTGATGCGGGTAAAGAAAAATTCTATTCCAAGTCAAATTCGAAAAAGGTGAAGTGTTACTTTTGTAAGAAAGAGGGTCACATAAAAAGGAATTGCGAGAAGAGGAAGGCTTGGTTGTGAAAACTGGATTCCTCTGCTGATACGACGGGCGTAGCCGACAACACTAGTCAGGATGTTTTGATGGTTTCTACAGGTTCATAATCTCTCAGTGACGGAATATTGGATTTGGGTTGTTCTTATCACATGACTCCAGACAGATTTTTATTTGATACTTACAAATTTTGTCAATGTGGTAATGTTATGATGGGTAATCACACTAACTACAAGATTGTTAGTATCGGAACAGTGAAAATAAAGATGTTTGATGGTGTGGTGAGAATGTTAACGAATATGAGACATATTTCGGATCTCAGGTTGAATCTTATATCACTTCATACTCTTGACTCTATTGGTTGTTCTGTTAGCATTTCAGGTGGAGTTGTGAAAAAGAGTGCTAAGATTGTTATGAAGGGATAGAATAAAGGGAATCTATACAAGCTAATCGGTAAACCGGTAACAGCGGAGAAGTGTAGATATTTTCTAGACTTTGCTAACTTGTATGGTTGTTAGTATCAGAATGCCTCAGGGAGAGGGGGCGATAAGATATATAAGAGAGTGGTGAAATTGAAAAGAAGTCAAGGTCGAGATTGTTACGGATTTATGCCTTTTTTTTGAATTTAGATTAAGTCAAATTTAATTAACCGATTAAGTTGGTTATGATATAAATTAGGTGTATGAAATATATTATTTAATTTTGAGGATAATTTTTGTTGGTACAAAATTTATATTTATTTATACACGTTCTAATCTAATTAGGATTGGTTGACTTTTGGACCAACTTTATATATATGCACGAATACATTTGGTGAATAAATGTTAGGATTTGATTAGATTTGTAGTTAAATCCTAGTTGGATTAAGATTAATATTTAAATCTCAAAGAGATAAGGTTGTTAAAATTTAAATATTAATTAGAATAAAAATCTATTTAGACTAGGATTTGGATAGCTTTTGATGTAAGCTATAAATATAGCATATGTGCTATTATTTGACGGTGGTGTTAAGGAAGATAGTTACACCCAAGATGGTGGTAATACCCATGGAGGTAGTGGGGGCTAGGATTTAGCTACACCTATATAGTGGTATCCACAGCACGGTGGTGTTAACGTGGTCACACCCATAGAGACGGTGGTGGTGATACCCATGGAGGTGGTGGGGGCTAGGATTTAGCCATACCGGTATCTACACCCACGGAGGTGGTGGGGGTTAGGATTTAGCCACACCCATAGTCTTCTAGGTTTGTAGAAGACGAGAGAAGGGAGTCTTCTAGGTTTATAGAAGACGAGAGAAGGGTGAGAGAGATTCAGGAGGAGGGCTCGGGTTGAAGCTACTCTATTGCAGAAGAGAAGTCTGTACAATCGGTGTAATTCTTTTCTTGGTTAATGAATCTTATTTCACCCGCATATTTTTGTTTTAGTTTTCGTCTTTTTTTTTTGTGGTTGTATTGGTTCCAGTTTTGTTGAGAGGACGGGTTTATGGTAAAAATTCGATTTGACGTTTCCGCTGCGAAATCCCAACTCTAGGCGGTACCAGAGCGGATTGCGGTATCGAAGCGGGTTACGGATTCAGAGAATTTGGTACCGGGGCGAGTACCGAATTTTTCCAACAATAAAGAAAGAGGTGAGGTGGCCGGATTCTTGAAACTAATTAATTAAGGTGGTCGGTTCCTTTGGTGAACGTAGACACTGAGGCATATGAGAAGCTAATTAATTAGTAAGAAGCTAATTAATTAGTGGTGATGCATGTTTGGTAGTATTAGAGAAGGTAAAGGTGATTCGCATGCGGTGTCGGGTTCGGTAGCAGAGCGGAGGTTCTCAACTAATTGCTTGAGCGGTTCAGATTACTCGAAGCAACAACATAAAAGATTTTGATCTGAAATTTATATACTTTTCTAATTTGGTCTTCTTGGTTAAGGTTTTACAAAAATTTCTTTACGGGTTATTTTTTTGAAGTTTTTTATTGGAATAAGAGAAATGCGTGGTTTACCATAAGGCTATTGATTTTTTATTTGGAGAAGATATAATACGTAAATTTGTATTCTTTTGTTTCTTATAGTGCAATATTTCTTTCGCTATTTCTGTAGATGTAGGCAGATGTAGGCAGTTGCCGAAACACGTAAAAATTTTGGTCTTTTATTGGCCTCTTACTTTTCATATTTATTATTGTTACCGAAATTTTAGTTTTCTCTATTTTTTATGCATCCGTGTTGATAGCGCATAACGGACGGTCCATCAAATTTCCAACCATAATAGATCAAATTATTATTTTTTATTTGGTCCGTTTGGAAGAACCAATTAAACAAAAAAATTATTCTGTAAAATTAATATTATAGAGTAAAAAAAAAAATTTGATTAGACTTTTTTTAGAAAATTATTCTATTGATCGTGTCGCTTTTCCACCCCTCTCTCATCCCTTTCCTTTCGTCCTCCGTTCCCATTCTCTTCCTTTTCATTCTCCTTCTACTTTCGCCGTCGCAAACGTTGACATCAATGCCAACGCTGCCGCCGACGCTGACACTGTCGAGAACGCCACCGTTGTCAACGAATATTTTTTTTGTATTTAATCGTTATAATATGAACCGGTCATGTTATTAACTGGTGAAATATCCGAACGATGAGAGAGTGACATACGACAATAAAAAAAAAGATAAAATTTATGAAGAAATTTATTATATTTTAAATTTTTTTGATAAAAAGAAAATTATAGTTAATATAATATTTATTAAATTATTTAATTTTTATTTATATTTAAAAACAAATTAATTTGGTATAATTTACTCATAAATTGTCTTTTTTTCATGCTTTGATCCAAAAACAAAAAAAAATATATTTTGATTAATATAAAATTTTAATTTATTTTATATAAAAATTAAAATAGAGTATTTTTTTAAGAGTCGATCCAAATAGTAAAAAATAAAGTATTTTTTTTATAGAATATAAATTTTTTAAAATATTTTAAATAATATTTTATTTTATTTTTTAATGACTACCAAACATGTGTTTGTACTAAGTTTAATTAGGCAAAAAAAATGGAATAGAGTTCCATTGTGCGCATTAATAGCTAGAAACTTAATTTAATTTAATTTGTTAAGTCTCTTTGGATTTTATTTAGATCTCCTAAATTTTGTCTTTCAACAATGTTATTGATGTAGCAGGAAACTGCCATATATAGATAAAGTATACTAAATATAATAAAGTTTATTACATAGAAACGAACTGATTCATGAATATATTTTATATGTTTTTATTATACTTTTTATCTCTTCCTTAATGCAGTAGAAAACGGTATCAAACAATATATATAATATCAATTCTAGCTAGGGAAAAAAGAAAAACAGTTAATTGTAGGAAAAAAGAGGATGGGTTGGATGATTCTTGTAGATCATATTACTTAGAAGAGCAGCCTAGAATTTTCAAAATATTTTTTCTTGGTATCGATTTATAATTTGTAATATTTTGATAATTTTTAATATTTTTTATTGATCATATTCAAATATGTATTATTTAACTCAACCTGCATAAAATTATTGTAAATTTTCAAATGATAATACTTGATTATCATTAATTAAGAGTAATTTTTTTTTTTTTTATATATACTAAATGAGAATTATTCCATTATAAACTATATAATTTTTTTGAAATACTACAAACCTTATATGAAACAGCATTAACTAGAGGTCAGTGCAAACCCACAAAAGAGAGGAGAGGAAAAGTAGAAAGTAAAGAGAAAAATAAATTAAATTTCCCTAAAAAAAACTTCTAAACAATCCACAGCATTTACTCTCCTTGTACTTTAGGATAGCAGAGAGGTGGCAATTTCTCCCTTTTGACCATTTATTGTATATCTAGGAACATATTTAACAATGGCAGAGTATTTTCCAGCGCATAACATCTTCTTGTCAGGGAATACCTGAATAGTTGCATGGAAATTTTATTTTTTCTCCTCCAGAAAATTAGTTCTTAGAGTGACAAGTTGTCCACTCTTTGATAGGAAATTTTATGTGTTACAGCAATTTTCGAGTAGTTAGGTGCCACGAAAACATGTTTACCTTTTACAGCGCAGAGCTTTAACTATACAACGCTCTTGATATCAAAATCTAAAGCTAGATATTCGAGCGAGTCAATTAATATATTATTGGCTTAAAGAGATCTGCATTGTCCTGTGACGACAGGATATGTTAGACTGAGTCACATGGTATTAGACTGGTTGAACTGAGTCAGAATCGATACATGTAAGCGTTGTATCCCTACGCTCTAAATATATTTATTGTATATTTCTAACGATTCAAATTTTTAAAATTAATGATTAGTATCAGCGATCGATCATGTATGTACGAGAACACGTGATTAATGGACTTGTAAAAGATTTAAGTTAGTGCTTGATGTTTACTAATAAAAAATATCATTTGGCCACCGTCTAAATCTAATTTAACTCTTGTAACTCATTTGACTACTATAGGGGTTTTCTGATCTGTAGATCATACATATTGAATTCCATTCTCTTTTCCTCACAAATTCCATCGACCCAGTAATTTGACATTGACTTTGAAATGAAAAAGTGATTAATTAATAGTCAAATTTTAAGAGCGAAGGTCGTTGACTCACGGAGAGCTTGCGTTAATTGATCATTTCTAAGGTCTATATAAAATTTTCAATGTCCAAGGTCGATTTCTTATAATCTAACAATGTATCAAGTCCAAAAAAAAATATATTTAGTTTTGATAATATATTAAAGTTGAATGTGTCATTTTTGGTAAGAGAACTTACTAAGGAGGTTCTATTAAATCTTTTCTCCAATTAATTTACTCATTGAGAATGACAAAGCTGTTTCGTATAATTAATGTTTCATATAAATTAATTTAGATCTAGTTATTTAATTACTCAACGAATTAAGAAAAGTCACCTAGATCATCTTCTACTAAGAATTTCTCACATCATTTACTGGAAGGCGAAGAGACAATTACAAAGAAATTGCAACGAGAAAGGACATGATCGACTAATATAGCTAGCTAACTTTAATATTATTTAGGAAGTCTAAGTCTTTTTCTAATTTCTTGTAGGTGATAAGAAAGTGAGATTTCTAAATTGTTGGCCCCACCAAAATTATAAAAGTCCAAGCAGTAGACAACCAATTTATTTTAATGCCCACAAATATTAATGCCCAAAAATATAGTACCAACGATTTTCAATTGTGATTTAGTAACAGAATGCTGGCTTACCTACCAACAATTAATCTCCTTCGGTATTTACATAAATTGCAGAGTTTCGATTGTTACTTGTTTTAACTCAGCGTTCGCCACATAGGCAAGATGTTGAACTACTCTTCAATAATCCTTGTCCGTTTCTATACTGTAACATTCTAATTGTTCCATAGAATAGAAAACAGATTATAATTGAACATATAAAGATTGCAAACTTTTGTAATAATAACTTAGATTTAAATATTTTGGACTGGTAATTTAAACCGAATAAGTTATTATTACTAATGAATTGAGTCGTTACGTGTACAAAATGCAACAACGAAAATTAATGCCATCTTAATAAAATTAATAAGAAAGACTAATGGAGAAGTCAAAAGTAATCTAAGTCTTTAAGTCAGGTTGACTATATATATTATGAATTATTTGTGTATGTTTACTTTGTAATCTAATGGAATTCCAATACTCTAGACTCCAAGGCTCCGTTTGGGTACAAAAACTAGGGGGCAAATAATAAAAAATTACTTGAAACAGCTGTTCCACCTAATTTCGGAATTAGGGGAGAATAACTGTTTCAAGCAGCAGGTGGAACAACTTTTCATCTGAAGTTTTTTTTTTAAAAAAAAATTAATTAATTAATTTTATTTTAAATTATAAGTTATTTAAATTTATAAAATTTAAAATTTATTTTATTATTTTATAAAAATTTAATTTCCTCTATTCTTTTTATTCTTTTTTAATTTACCAAACACAATTTTTTTTATACCCGGTATAACTCTTATACCCACCCAAACATAAATTAACATTAGTTTCTGCTAATACCATAACTTATACCTATGCCTGATATAACTAAATTTTTTTTATACCCGAACCAAACACAGCCCAAATGACTAAAATTAAGGACTAATCAAGGTCATTCATGACGAAGGCGTCCGATCAAGATCATTTCAAGTTTTATACAAGAAAATTATATTCTTAGATTTAAATGAATAATATTGTTGCATAGTGCATTTGATCACCTAAACATGTACATCACCCTTGATAATTTTGCATTCCGTTGATTGTTAGTAAGTTTACTTTTCCACAGTTTGTTTCAGGGACAAATTCAATCGGGGCAACTTTTTTTTTTTGTCCTTGAATTAGTCCAATATTGTTCTTGGATAATCCAAAAAAAAAAGTTATTTTCGTTTTTATTTCTTTACCCCTAAAAAATATTTTAAATTGATTGTAATATTTAAAATATTTAAGCCTTAAGCTGAAACCTCGGCCTAGTTAATTCCTGTTGGGCTAATCTGGATCTATTAAGTCCAAAAAAATATTCTACTCTTAGCTATACATGGAATGATCCAATCAATAGTATCAAAACCACTGACCAAACCAAATTATCATAAAATAAAATTTTAAATCAAGAAAAGAATATAAATTAACTTGTAGTTTAATATCATGAAGAAAGTAATCAGTAATCGCACTGTTGAAAATTAATCTTGCATCCATGATACGATGTTGTCGAAATTATTGGCTATTTATTTATGAGTTAAAAATAGATTCAACTTTTGTCCGTAATAATAGGACCAGGAGACTAATAAGTTAAGTTGGGTGAGCCCAATAAGTTGAGTGGGGTTGCGGTTCACAATAGACCTAACGGCAAGAGGCCCAACAATAAATCCAACGTTCAGATGGGTTGAGCCCGGTCGAAACCCGTGGGCGTGTCTGTACGCTTTAAGTGAATTGGTTGCGTATTTCTAACCGCTCTAACTTTTGGATTAATGGTTAGCGCCAACGATCCGACAGAAACGAGCAGCAAATATCTTAAGAGACAAAAAAAAAAAAAAAAAAAAAAAAAAAAAAAAAAAAAAAAAAACCTTTTTAATCTGATTAATTATATGATCCTCGTAACGCTCTATTTCCGATTATGAGTATGTTTTATTATATG
Source organism: Tillandsia leiboldiana (assembly GCA_029204045.2). Lineage (NCBI taxonomy): Eukaryota > Viridiplantae > Streptophyta > Magnoliopsida > Poales > Bromeliaceae > Tillandsia > Tillandsia leiboldiana. Next base: position 2,612,380 of record CM055071.1, read on the forward strand.
CTCCAAGAAAGTGCGACAAGAAAATAGTGTTTTTATTTTGTCGGTAATATCACGATACAATGAGTCGATGATAATATCATTTTTATAATTTTAATTAAAGAAAAAAAAAAAGAGGGAGAAATATATCTCTATAAGCTTGTCTCTCCAACTCTATTTTGCCCAATCCTCAATACCAAACGTGCCTTGATGATTGCACAAAATTTTTTTGTAAATTGTAATAATTGAAATCCATCAGACGAGTTGTGGGCCGTTGCAATAGTGGGCTTGGGCCATAAAAAAATTGCCTAAATTGCCACATAGTACAACAGTACAAGAAACTCTCAATATAAGAATATTTTTTAGACGAGACTTTGGTCGGAAGTGTCCCTAAGCGTTCTTACAATATGACAATTACTGATACTTCAAAAAGTATCTTCATATAAACTCTTTATTAAATCAAACCAATTTATTAAATGATAAAAATTATTATTAATTTTTTTAAAAAATTTAATACTTTTAAGTATTGAAATTTTAAAAAATTTTAATACTATAAAATGTCAGAATATATATTACCGATGCTTACCATAAGTGGCAGTATATACATGACGATTCTTCATTTGATGACACTTTAACCAATGCTGTGAAATACGAGACTCTAAACTATATTAGAACACTTTTAAACATCATTAAATATATATAAAAAATTGTTTTTAAATATTAATTTTTTTATAGTGAAAGTACGAAGGGTCCAAAACTTTAAACAATGACCTTGGCCCAACTTAATCGACGCTCGCCCGATATAAACATGATTAAAATGAATGCAAGGGCCAAATCAATATCTTTTAAGGCCGATTTCCTAATAGACTCGGCCCACATATACAAGGCCCAATTCTATGTACAAAGTTGGATTTGTTGGGCCCATCACAATTACAAATGTTTGGCTTCTACACAATTAGAAATAGTGTTTGGCTCTGGAGAAGTTCAGTTTTAGCTTCAGCGCTCAAGTGGTAAAGGGCTTGATAGTTGGTAATACCCAAGATCTCGAATTCAAAATCTAGTTGCCTCATATTTCTAGTTAAGTTTTTTTTTTATTTTTATTTTTTAAAAAATGAACGAAGCGGATAGCCGCTAACTTTCTCTTCAAAAAAAAAAAAAAAAAAAAGTATTTGTTGTATTTTATTTCAAGATGTAAAGTCTTTGTTAGGAATTCATCTATGAATATTCCCACATCCGGTAAATAATAAGAGAATAAAAAAGAAGTACTTGATCAATGGATCTAGACTCAACATGTTGAAGCTTTTGGAGTTGCATAAGTTCCATTAGATAGGTTATTTCTTAGGCTCCTGTTGGCTAGAGCTAGATCTGAACTACTTAACACCTCCTATGTACTTGTTTGGCCATAATGTCCGGTGCAGTACTATATATTGTTCAAATGAAGCATTGTTTGCATAGATCTTTTAGAACTACTCTTTAAAGGAATCAAAATTTCAAATTGTAGCATTCATTTTAGAGCTCAAAATATCATTTTAACTTTGTGCTGTTGTAGTAAAAATTTTAAATAGTTTTATTTACCTAGTACCTAACTAGATGTGACTGCCGTTGAAGCAAAAGCAAAAGTACCATCAAATAGACACTAAATCCAAAAAATGAAAAATAAGGGCCAGTACAGATGCAATTAACTCACTTTTGTGTTAATTACGTTACAAAAATTAGTTTGCTATATATAGTAATTAACACTGTACCCACATCTATAATTATATCATAGCAGAATCTATAGGACAAAAGCTATATTATTAAAAGATTAACACAAATCACAGGATGATGAGCTCCACACACACTGTAAAAATTTTAATTCCGAAATAGAAAAAGCTTTCTCTATAACAAGTACCGATGCAGAAATGATATATTATTATTTTATTTTTTTTGAAAAAGAAAGATAGCATATTATTCTTTTTTAAAAATTTATTTTAATAATAAACTTAGCCGAAAATATAATGCGTTAGGGATGAATGAACGGTCGGTCAAACGTAACTTTTCGTATTGCATAAAATTACAAAAACAACATTTTTCTAATTTTGACCTCATTTAACGTAAAGCTAATTGCATGAATCAAATTATTTTTGAATAGACTCTTCACCCAATCTCACATGGTTCACACTAACATACTACAAATCCTGTGTAAAATATCTAAATCATGGCGCCATTCAATTTACTGTTACCAGGTCCCTACATTGGGGATTGTGGGAATCTACTCCATAGTAGGGACACCCACAGGAGGACAACAAATTGGCCCCATTAGTACACTGGAGAGAGAGAGAGAGAGGAGGAGGAGGTTATATAATAAGCAAGGGAGTTGAGTGTTGAGTGAGTGAGACCAAGGGGTTAAATCCATGAGAGGAGACAACAATAAGAACATCCCCTACCTGTTAGGAAATCTAAGGGCAGTTTCTCCAGCTTTAAAGCAGAAAGGTCCTTGGCTTTTTCATTTATTATAATTAATTATTATGGACCCCCCCCACCCCCAGCTCCCACCCCTTATCTTTTAGGTTTGATTGGAAAAGCCCTCGTGAATCACAGAATTGTGATTGTGGGGTCCTTTTTCTTTATCTTCTTTGGGTGAAATTATTACCTGGACTGAGAGTATATATAAGTGCATTTCATATATAAAACCTCTAAAATTTTGCTGTAAAAATCTCAAAACTAAAATCTAACTCATCGGACGTTGTTTAATTTATAACATTTTTTCAACCTACTTGATGCCCCCTATATATATATATATATATACAAGTTTCCAAAAAAATTACATCTTTTTATACATATAGGCACTTTTAATAATATAAATTATATTCGTAGAATCAAATTTAATTTCTACAATAGTAATCATCAAATGATCGGTAGCGGGGTGTACGGAGTGTACGTGCACACCTGGTGCAGGTACTCTCACCTGATGCAGGTACTAATTGCTTGTGTTTATGGACCCCCTCTGCGTTTTTTTTTTTTTTTTTTTAAACCTCCAACATCATCAAACTCCAATGATCATCACCCCCGACAACATTATACTATAAAGAGACAGAATCTTTCTAATACGATAAGGGCATTGCATATGTTTTTGCTATTCCCGCCCAGCGCTCTTGAGTCAAATTTGAAACGATACCAAGTAAGTAACTCTTTATTTTATTTTTTTTGGGTTACTTTTTCTTTTCTTTCTTTTTTGCCTTTTTTTTTTTTAAATGTGTTTTGTCACCCACAAATGACCTCAAAGGGCTTAAAAACCGGAGGGTGTTTTTTTTTTTTTTTTTTTTTTTTTTTTTTTTTTTTTTTTTTTTTTTTTTTTTTTTTTTGAAGTGGAAAAACATATGGAGCACCCTCAATCATGCATAGAGCAATTTTCTCCTCAAAAAACAAAAAAAGGAAAAACCAATTTGAGAAAATGTGAAAAAATATGAAGAGTTTTGTCACTTGTTAACGGTTGATATTTAAAGAATAGTTTTTAAAAAGTAATATAAATTTAGAGAATTAAGTTTTCAAAATAACACAATAAAAATAATATTCCTTGCATTGTACAAGTCGGATCACTTCTGTATTTTTCAAGTGGCCGGTTAATTAACTATCTATCCAGACCTTGTAATTTAGTTTAACTTGGCCCAATCTCTCACTCCCCACCTTTATTTCTCAACTAGTGAGTTAGCGTCTAGTGCATTGTTTGATATTTCGATCCTTGCATGTTTTTTTTTTTTTTAAAGAGAAGTTTAATTACTTTTTATGTATGTGACTCGATATGAAAAGTTTATGTGGAGTGATAATTATATCTTATATAAATTATAAAATTAATAATAAAATCATCTCATATATATATATATATATATATATATTATATATATATATATATATATATATATATATATATATATATATATATATATATATATATATATATATATATATGAGCAATGCTACATGTACACCCCGAAGGGGTGTATATCATACACCTCCACCATTTTAATGGTGGCGATATCTTTTACGGGTCACATCGATTGACCCATCATCACACCCCACCCATTGGATGGGTGGGGTGTGTGATATACACCCCGTTTTGGGTGTACAAGTATCATTTCCCTATATATATATATATATATATATATATATATATATATATATATATATATATATATATATATATATATATATATATATATATATATATATATAGAGAGAGAGAGAGAGAGAGAGAGAGAGTAGAGCTTATATTATTTTAAAAGTACAAGTTTAACTATACTTGTAATTAATTTTTTTACTATTAGATTTGCATTGAGATCTGTATTATTGTACTTTTTCTTTCTCTTTATTTTGTTGACTTTACAATAGCACGGATCTCAATGCAAATCTAATAATAAAAAAACCACAAGTATAGTTGGACTTGTGCTTTTGAAAGTATATATAAACCCTACTATATATATATATATATATATATATATATATATATATATATATATATATATATATATATATATATATATATATATAGACTTGTGTGCTTTTAGAAGGACGGAGCTTTCAGTGCTTCCAAGTTGTTTTCGATGTTAGGACTTTCGAATCAACGATTCACTCCGTTAAACTTGATCTAGAATATTTGAAGTATCCAGAAAATAAATTTCATATTTTTTTGATACCATTTACAGGTCCAAAATCAATAATTGAAAATAAAAATCTCACAAAATATGATGATATGATACTAAAATTTTAGATAAAAAATATTGATCTAGTTTTATATAGTATAAAGAATTTTCTATCAAGATTTTATATAATTTGGATATTTTATACCGTTAAATTAACTTGCAAATGGCTCACCGCGACTATTAAAATGGTTGATTTTGAGCCATTTTGATCACTAGGCAAATAATATCAAAAATTCATAAAATTTATTTTTTAAACTTTTTAAATATTTTAAATTAAATTTAACGGAACCGATCGTCCATTCGGAAGTCCCAACATCAAAAATAACTTGGAGCACGGAAGACTCTATACTTCTAAAAGCACACAAGTATATATATATATATATATATATATATATATATATATATATATATATGTATATATATATATATATATATATATATATATATATATGTATATATATATATATATATAGAGAGAGAGAGAGAGAGAGAGAGAGAGAGAGAGAGAGAGAGAGAGAGAGAGAGAGTCCGGCTACTATATTATTAATAGTACCAATTTATTGGTGCTATCAAGTTTTCTACCATTAGATCAACCCCTTTGATCATTTTCATCCGTTAAATTTTACTATTTTCCAACCACCTATTAAACCCAAGGGGCCTACTATCATCTCAACCATATATTTTTTAATCCAAAAGTTAAAAACTTAATAGTACCCATGATTTGGTACTATTAATTATATTCCAGCCTAGCTATATATATATATATATATATATATATATATATATATATATATATATATATATATATATATATATATATATATATATATATATATATATATATATATATATATATATATATATATATATATATATATATATCGGCTATCGTATTTTTAAAAACACTAAGTACTTGATGCTGCTCCACAAGCCATCCACTAAATTCTACGAAATTATTATTATTCTAATTTTATAAATTTTTATTCAAAAACTAAAATTTTATCCGTATTAATAATTTGATATTTTTAAAAGTATCTAAACTCAATTATATATACACCCTGCAACCCAAATTACTGGATAGCTGCAGTGACCAGATAAGTCCATCGTATCCGGCACGTGCCATTGTCTACATTTTTTTTTCATTTCTTTTTTTAATGTCAAAATGTATGGATGACCTCTCAAATTTGGACACTTTGAGAAAATACAGTAAAAATTTAATTATTTTAATTGACAATTCCCCAAATTTTACTCCGTTTTAATTGGACATATTTTTCTACCAAATCAGCCAAGGATATCATTAAAGTTGACCCTTTCTCAAAATGTATATCTTAAGTGCAGTTGACGATTTTATTATATTATATATTAATTTAATTACATCAAAAATTAAATTATGGCAAAATATATTTTATTACAATAGTTTGCCCACTATGATAATACAAATTATTTATTAGTCATTTATTACCGTAAAATTTATAGTAATAATTTACATTTATTTTTTTATTGCAAAAATTATTATTATAACTAATTAATAATATTGGCAATTGCAACAGTATTTATTATTGAAAAAAAGTGTATCAATACAAAAACTATGTGTTGTACAAAAACTACTATACTATATAGGTACAACCACGAATTTCCTCACCAAGTGATGATATAGGAGCATGTTGACTTGGTCAGTAGTTACAAGCCACTACATCTGCTGATATTTATATATATATATATATATAGGATACTGACATAGCAGGGACTAGCTATAAAAAAAAAAAGCAATGCTACATGTACACCCCGAAGGGGTGTACATCATACATCTCCACTATTTTAATGGTGGCGATATTTTTTACGGGTCACATCAAGTGATCCATCATCACACCCCCACCCTTAGATGGGTGGGGGTGTGAGATGTACACCCCTTACGGATGTACATATAGCATTTTCCAAAAAAAAAACATAATTTTGGGGCACTTGTTGCAGTACTCAATGTACTAATGACTAGATTCAACAAATCTATTTCTCAATATATATTATTAATTACATGCTGTACTTCTCAGTCAAATTTTTCTACAATTTTCTCTCCGATAGAGAGCTTAATTAGGAACCATCTAAACTCCCGAATTTGGAAACTAAAATTGCTTGTTAAAATCAAAATTTGTGTACGATTGGTTCACACGTGTAGAATTTAGACTAAACATTTTTCAAAAATACAACCGGTTAAAAGGACAGCTCTGCGTTTCGTGCGCTAACAACCAAAAAACTTGTGACCATCTTTTCTCTAAATTTTTATTCATCAGATACTTGCCCTTTTTCTTCGACAATGGACTCCCAACCAACAACCCATGAAGGAGGGTAGAAGAATGTGGGCAATGTAACTCATCCTTCAAGATAAACAAAAGTAGACCAAAGGATTTACCCTTCTAGTTACCTTTGTGGTAGTCAAAGCAAAACTACGTAATCCTCTGAGAAAAGAATTTTTATCCAACAAATTATCTAAAAATTATCAGTCAACTTTTGACGTCTTGAGAGGTGCTTCGATAGTGTATTAGATAGTCTTTGAATTCTAAATGGATTAGTTAACCTTTTTTTCTTTTTTTTTTGTTTTTCAACGCTTTTGTTTTATTCCTCGGAGGTCCTAACCGTCTTCGCCAACAATACTAAATTCATTTCTCCTAAATGAATGAAGTGTACAATTAGCATTTTTTCTCACTACATTAATGTCTTATTTTATTTTCGATACAAAATTTTTAAAATTCAACAAATAAAAAAATGACCTTTAATCTAATCATTTGATAAATGGCAGGAGGAACATCTAATCTGCCGGATTCAACTTGGAGAGGCGACTTGTTTAATTATTGTCCATAAGTTTACGACGAATAATTATATGTACAAAAAATTTAACAGATATACAAAAAAAAAGAAGAAAAAATTGTGTGCATCAAAAATTATATGCTTGGCCCCTATTTAGCCAACCATTTGGACATGGAAAGAACAATCACAAGGAGAATCATTGAGAAGAAAAGGGACCGGGTAGAGGGACAAGCTTGTCCTTGCACAGCGGGTTGCTGTGTAGTACGGAAACCGATCCCCCATTTCCTTTTTGAGTACGTCAAGCACACAAACTGTAGCTGGTACTCCCAAAACGTTGATGCATCATCTCCGCCGTACGAAAAGCACACTGAGATGAGAGGATATATACACAAAGAAACGAAGAGGTGTTGCATCGTTTTCCTACCTATGTCGACTTTACATGGAGAGAGAGAGGGAGGGAGAGGGGGTGGGGGGAGGTATTTGATGAAGGCATATGGAAAGGTGCAACGTCCCTGTCCTTGGACGCTACGTCGACATTTTCATAGACTAATAGGTACGTGTATATATATACAATAGGATTCCGTTGGAATTTAATAAATAAAAAAAAATGGTGATTTTTACTTCATATCATAATATATATTTTTTAAAAACAGATATCGAACTAGCATGCTATTCCTTTTATTTATACGAAAAATAAATTAGGCTGGAGAGTTGAGATAGAAGAGCTTAGTCAAAGAGAAGCGAAAAAAAAAAAAAAAATATATATACAGTAAAATCATTTTGCTGAGAGAATTTTTTTTCATATGTAGTGTAGATCTATATATATAAAAAAAATATTATTATAACATAATTTTATTATAGTATAGATCTATATGAGTCTTTCTAAAAATAACATCATTCGTGATATTCCAAATAATCTGCCAACAAATTATCAGTTCGATCAACCTCGTTATATAGCAATTGCACCAGATTATTTATTTTTTTAAACCAATCAAAATTTCTTTTTAGAGAAAAATATAGCAAAGGTTTTTTTAGAAAAAAATAATTAAGGGATTGATTAACTTTTAGGGCATAATTTGATTGGTTGGGAATATGATGACGTAGTACAAACATCACATTGCAAATTTTGTTTTTTCTATTTATCTACATCAGAAGTATGATAAAAGAGGTATAGATTTTCTATAGTCACGGTGTATAGAAAGATTTTGTAAGTTCTTAACTACGCCGTCCATTTAGAAGATAAGATAAGATAAGATTCGATTTATACCAATTAATGTACGGTGGTTCGAAGGTGCACCAATAAACCCTGTAGAGCGATCACGCGTCTTTGAGATGGACAGCTGAAACGAATGATTAGTACTAAGGGTGCTATATATTCTGAGCCATTTTCTTATCAATTAATTTGTCTTGTGACAAATTGGAGCTCTAGCACACTAAATAAGACTATAGATAGGCCCGGCTTGGAATTGGAATTGAAATGAGTATAAAACGAATATTTCTCTTATTCTTTCAAACACATCAGAAATTAATTGGTATAGCATGTTTCAGTATAACTAGAATAAGTGAGAACTACTATTTTTATACCCTTCCACGTCTACCGAGGCACTATCTCTCACCTCATTATTACATAATAAAGTTTTATGGCAAAGGTAATTTAAAACAACTAATACTCTTTATTTTTCTTATTCCTCATTATCATACCAAACACAAAATCTTTTATTCCTGAAATCATCCCAAACATTTTTTTACACTAGTTCCGTACTTTATACATATCTTTGGAATAACTAGTTCTGTCTTATTCCGTTACCAAACGTGCCTAAAAGTTCATAAGCAACAATTATATGACTTTTTTTTTTCTTTTTTTTGCCTCGAAAACCATGCATGAATGCCTTCTTTCTTCTAAAATTTGAATTTAAAAAACACACAAAGTACAAATTGGTTACAAAGAGAGACTCTGACTTACAGCAAAGCGGTGCCTTTTTCCTTCTACAAATTAAAACGTTTGAAATGAGATTTAAAACTTTGGCTAATCCTCAATAACCGCCACCCACATTTCTAATAGCTGCAGATCTGAGCAGTAGTCAAAATTAGGCCAGTCCTAGAAAGTTAAACATTATGATAACCTTTAATTAGTTTTCCGAAGAGATCGAGTGCTAATTAATTCGATCTTATGATTATTTTACTATAAGATCGATCGGCCCTCTAATTTAGAGACAAAATGCTAAAATGTAAATTATAGAATGATAAAATATTAGATTGTATCGCTCAATTCTTACTTGATATGATCAGCTGCAACGAGCAGGTCAAAATACTAAAGTGCAAATTATAAAATGATAAATATTAGATTGTATCGTCCAATTCTTACTTAATATGACCAGCAAGTGGGTCGCTTTCTCTTGAGCCATACCAAACTCATTTATTGGACAATATCGTTTTAACCTGGTAGTTTCGGGTCAATATTGCCGTCCCCAACCCGACTCGTGTGTCATGGACCGGGTGCATGAACACATGCATGCATGTAGAGTGAGGTAGAGAGAGAGAGAACTTTCACTTGATTTGAACCCAAATCTGTTAAATTCTTTGTTTGGATTAAGTCGACTAAATCGGCTCGGCGCATGCGAACGCGCACACACATTGAGAGAGAGAGAGAGAGAGAGAGAGAGAGAGAGAGAGAGAATGTGAAGTAGCTAATCATGTACAAGGTTTAAGACCCCACCTGAAGAATCTCCTACAGTGTTATGACAAAACCCCTCCGAGTAAAACCTAATTAATTGAAGTTAGGAGATCACAAAATCAAGGGCTATATAAATATATATTATTTTAATAAACCCCTCAGCTATTTAATTAACTAAATTAAACCCCGACGTCCACCTCCACCTAATTTCTTCTTAAGATTCGACAAGGACTACTGCATAGAATATTTTTGAAGCAAATTTTTACATCCCTTTCCCTCCCCTAATTTTTAATAATACTCTAACCTTCCATTTTCTTTATCCTCGCAGGGGCCAAGAACACCTACTAATAATTAAGAAATATTTCTAAAGTGAAATTTAGCCCGGTAGATATGATTATACATATCTATTCCTTAAAAATTAAGTAGTTTTAAATTTTGAATTAAAAAAATTGTTTGTTTCATAAAAATAAGTGTTCAAACTTTATGATTTTTGAATATAAATTTATATGCACTGTTCCTAACGCAAGTGGCAAAGGACTTTGTGGTTAATACTCAAGGTCCCGAATTCGAAGCGTAGTTGTTTTACATTTTAAGCTAAGTTTATTTCAAAATAAACAAAGCGGGTAACATACTACATTTCTCTCAATATATATATATATATATATATATATATATATATATATATATATATATATATATATATATATATATATAAACTTATATGGTTGTATAGAACTCATTCAATGAATTAAAATCTGATCACGATCTTAAAACTTATATGGTAGTATAGAACTCATTCAATGAATTAAATTCTGATCACCATCTTATATTAAATTTAGATTAAGTTATCATTGTCACGTCTCGGAGTCGAAACTACAATCCGATCTCGCCAACAAATTCGCCACCTATACGAAAAAATTCTCGCACAGATGAAGTGTCAAATCTAAAAAAAAAAATATTTACCAACTAAACAAATATTAGAGCATCTAACTTTCCAAAAATAGGTAGGGATCTAGATCGCAACTCCTTTATCTCGATCAACAGAAATAGTTGGTGCAGAAACAGAGGGAAATTAAGTTGGTGCAGAAACGGAGGCAAATTAAGTAATTCTCAGTAGGTATCGTCACCAATGCCAACGACCTACCCACTAAATCTATTAGAGATATAAATAACTCAATATCTATAAAGTAGGAAAGTAGAACTAAAATTACGTAGGGTGCCCAACCAGGCTGCATATATCGACGTCGCGCAGAAAAACGACCTAACTCTGCAACGACACTCGAGAGGAGTGACCCATCGAGAAAAGCTGAGCATTTCAGTCGAGCTCAATATGGCTTATATAGTCTATAATCCAAATTTATGATCAACCAGATCGACAAGCTCACAACACTTAACATGCCCACGACATAGGCCAAAAAAATACCCAACGGCCCGACACCACTGTCAACCTGAACGACTCTCGACACTAGAACTCAGTTTATCAACAACTACAACAATCCACTTGGCCCCCAGACACGAGCATAAATACAACGTACATTAACCCGACCACTCACGACCCCCTACACAGGGTGAGAAAAATATAATAAAGTATATATGAATAGACACGGTACAGATAGTTTTTCGGATGTCCAAATATAGGTTTAAATACCAATAATAAATATTTTCTAGTGTCATTTGCTTCCTATTTCATATAAAAATACATTCAAGGGTCCAGATATAGTATTTTCAAATTTCCAAGCAACTACTAGATTTGACCAAAAATACTAAATGTAGTATGCAAGGCATTTAATAATTAGTCATGAAAAAAAGCATGATAATTTTAGTAAAATTCTACCCACATGAAGCATTAATTCAACCACGGAATGGAATCGGTGTGGCACGGCGAGAACTACTGTCAGGAAGAACTTCTTCTCGGCAAAAGCTCACGAACCAAAATTCGAGCTACACCCTTTGCCAACACCACCTCCAGAAACTCAGCTGGTCTCACCAAGCCACCTCCAGCCTCAGTCCAAGCTCTCAACACCAAAATCCAACACCACCAAGCACTGCTTAAGTGCACGCACAGGGTTTCAGCTCTGCTCAACAATTCTCAGGATCCACCTCCACCTTACCCTGCTCAGCACACCCGCACGCACACCAAGAGAGAGAGAGAGAGAGAGAGAGAGAGAGAGAGACCAACCAAAAGTGAAAATCGACAACTCTCACCTCAACAAACGTCAAAAAAATCAAGAAATTCAAAAATCTAATACACTCTCAGCTTACCTCTCAAATCCTACTAAGGGAGGGTCCACCATCAAACTCTCCAGCTCTGAGGCACTCCACCCAACGCGTTCAACCACTGTCTGAAGTCTCTGCACGATGCAGCTGGGAACTCTTGAGCTGAAGTTGCTAGTGTTGCTGCCTGCTGGAGCTGCTCCACAGCACAGAGGAAGAGAAAGAAAAAGAAAATGGAGGGAAAAGGGTAATATCCAAGCTCTCTGCTAGTAGCAGATGGGTGTAAGTGGGAATAGGTATAAATAGAAGAGAAGAGCTAGTGCAGTGAACTGCGGACACATCAAATGGAGCTAACCTATCTATCACAAAAAAAAAAAAAAAGTTTCGGGCGTCCTATTGTTCATCCGAGCGCCCTATACCTCGCAGCTAAAGTATTAACGGGCTCACCTAGGGCGCTTGGTCCTCTACAGTGTTGCGCTCGATTCCTCGGAGCCACTGTTCCTCCTCAGCGCACCTACCAGGGTGTCCGAATTCTACGCCCGCTACTACAGTGGCACGCCCGAAAGATCACCCACTTCCCTGACTGTCGCACCATCCGACACAAATTTTGAGGCAATTCCAACAACTCTCTTTCTGAATTATTACAGTAACTTTCAGGCGCCCGAAGGTGATTTCTGCAAATGCAAAACACTGTTCACAACCAGAACAATGCTTTTCGAGCGTCCATAACATGTTTAGGGCACCCAAATTGTCAGGAACTTCATTTCTTTCTGAATTTGTGATCCCAAATCCGTTTTCATGTCTATTTTGCGCCAAACGGTTCTCGCTCGGTCCGATCATCTTCAGATGTATCGTCCAGCTAAAAGAAATGTGTTCTAATTGTGGAGTCCCGAAATTCCCGTGCGAGTTGACTGGGTGGTCGGCGGTGAGAAAACACATATTATTGGTGTACCGAGCCCGTGGTGCGTTAAACGGACGCCAAAAACGGACTCAACGCGCGAAAATATTGAAAATAGGCATATTGGGCTCAATGGGCCCAATTTGGAACTGGGCCGGTCCACGGCCCGAGCGCGTTCACCGGGTACAGCTGGCGGACGCGGCTGGCACGTGGCAGCTGCGGACTGGGCGGGGCACTGTGCAGGTCGTGCAGGGGTAGGCGGAGGGCAGGCAGAGGCAGGCGGGGTAGCTGCGTTGGCGCAGTGGCGTGCACGCGGGGGTTCCACCTGGCGCCCCGCGGTTGGGTGGCGCCACCCGCTCCGCTGCGGTGGTAGGGCCACGTGGCGTGGCCCGATTGGCCCCGCCCCCGCCCCCGCTGTCGCGTGGGCGGGACACGCGGCGCGCCCGGAATGATCCAGGCGCTGCGCGGATTGGGGACCGATGTCCCTTATTCGGCGCCCGAAACTTTCGGGCGCCCGAAAATGTCGCCTAAAGTCCAGATTTTGGATTTTTTTTTTGGATTTGCCTATAAATAGCCCCTCCTTTCGCCCATTGTCGAGATTTTCGAATTTTTCCTCGGAGCCCCTTTTCGCTGAGCACATCCTCACCCTGTCCACCATCTCTTGAAGGATCTCAGGCTTTTTAGGAGGCCCCGACATCGACGATTTCAATGATTCGGCGCGCTTCGACGTTCCTTTTTTGGTGACTTTCTCCGTCGTAGTTTCATCCGCGAGCTCCCTTGGGTTGTCCTAAGGGTGTTTTAAGCTGATTTTCGGCATTGTTTTCATAAAAGGTAGACCTTCGATTTCCGTACTTACCGTTTCTCTCGGTTTTGAGTTTTTATTGGATTTTTCGGAGCATCTTTGAATCCCTTCCTTGCTGTGGATTTTTCTAGACAACAAAGCTTGTTTGATTTTTATCTCGGTGCACGGTTGTCGGATTTTAGCCTGTGAGAACTCGATCGACATCTACACTTCGCGAGGATCGCAGTTGTATTTTTCTTGGAATTTTTGAAGGACATCTAAAAGGTGATATTTTGACTTTTTCTGGACTGAAATTCTGAGAGGCTATTGTTTTGGAGTTTTTTTGCTTACCGCGGTGTTTGGTTTGTATATCAGTGACCGAGAGGAGTTTTTGGGTGCTTTTGGGCTCGTTGAAATTGTGGGAACCAGAGGATTACCCACGTTCTGTTTCGGCTCATTTGGACTTCGGATCAACACGTGCATCCAGGTGGGTTGCTTTCGTCTCCAAAACTGGCGAACGGTTCTCTAACTCTATATGGTAGAAAGCATGAATATTAATGTACAACTTATGTGTTTGAGGGTAAGCATGAAAATTGTTCTAAGTCATGGGGAATTAATGCTTACAGAATTTATAGAGTATATTCTAGTGAAATTGAGAACTTGCATGTTATCTGATTATTAGATGAGATTGTGAGCTATCTGGCGGTTATGGTTATAAATGCTAGTTGAGAGCATGTTGAGGAATGTGTTGCTTACTTTGGTTGATGTTGAGATCATGTCTGTTAATGTTCCCTAATTATGTTTAAGTTAAACTAAATGCTATTTTATGAAATTTGACCTAGCACCCTGTCATATATTGTATGTTTCAGCCAGACTAGTAGAAAATTTCAACTTGGACTAGTTTATTTATACTTTAGATACTCCCACACATTTATTTATTTCTTTCCTGAACTTAGAGTATTCCTCGCCTGGATAGTGGGCCGAGTGGTCGAGATGTTGTGGGATGCATGTTACACTCGCGCCTTGGGCCCGAGTGGAGTCTAGTAACTGTGGTTAGACCAGTTCTAGTTTTGGGAGCCGTCTGATTCGACGGTGGGTTTCGGCTATTGAGTATTTTTCAGCCAGTGTGTCATAGATGTGAGTTGGTCTTTACCGATCTAATTGATCGTGGATTTGGATTATAGCCTGCATGAGCCATTTGAGCTCGACGGAGATGCGCGGATACTTTCCTCGGTGGGGTTGCTTCCCTCGAGTGCCGCTCCGGAGCTGGGCCTGTTACTTTGCTATCGCGACTTGTCGGCACAGTCATTCTGGCTGGGCCCTTTTTGGGCAGTCACGAACGCCCTACGTAAGTCCAGTCTTCCGTGAATGTAATGGCAGTAGGTGGGCGCAGGTTTGACTGGATCCTTTGTGGCAGTCAGTGTAGATTAGGTGATTGTTTTATCGAGAGGTAGTAGATGCATCATTTTTTCATCTGTATCACTCTTTAAGCATCTAGATAGAGGCATAGTAGCTGTAGAGTTCTTTTTAGTCTTTTCTTTATGGTACCGTATTTATTACTTTATGCCTCTAGTTGACTTAGTTGGCAGATCGTCGGTCTTGGTGGCGGTACCTACTAAAAACTACTGTTGGTTGTAGTTCTCACGCCCTCTATTGGTGACTATTTCCAGGGACTTCTTCTCCGGGTCCAGCTACTCCTGCTGCTGCTGCATCATCTGACCGAGTTAAGGGAGTCGCAAGCTAGATCCCTACCCATTCCCAGTGAGAGAGTAGATGGACCCTTTTTGGAGTTGTTTTAGTACAGTCAGTGGTTTGGATGTGTCATGTACTCATTTTATTTTGAGGGGTTTTATTTTGGGAAGACATGTATTGTGAGAACCTGACTTGTACTATTCGATGATTGCTAGGCTGGAATACTATTAATAGTACCGAGTCATTGGTGCTATTAAGTTTTTAACCTTTGAATTAAAAAATATGTGGTTGAGATGATAGTGGGTCCCTTGGGTTTAATAGGTGGTTGGGAAATAGTAAAATCTAACGGGTGAAAATGATCAAAGGGGTTGATCTAAGGGTAGAAAACTTAATAGCACCAATAACTTGGTACTATTAATAGTATATTAGCCGGACTATATATATATATATATATATATATATATATATGGTCCGGCTACTATACTTGTCACGCCCCGGGGTCGAAACTGCGACCCGGGCTCGCCAACGGATCCGCCATCTATACAAAACCCTGCATAGGCGAAACGTCCAACCTGCAAGAAAAGGTATTACAGCTAAACAGATATCAGAGCTATAAAAAAAACTGCTGTAAAACTACAATGCAACCACTGTACAACTGAAAATAATAAAACAATATTCATCTTCCAAATATGATCAAATACAAAATTCTCTGATACAATAACCAACAGTTCAAGCAGTGAGGTAAACTAGATAATACATCAGTGTACAGGTTCTCAGTACAAGTTAGAACCTCACAAATACAATAGTCTCTCAAAAGTGGAAATAAAACTAATCTACTGACTGTACTACAAATCTCCAATGAGGGGGTACTGCTGCTCTCCAAAGATTGTTAGGGATCTAGCTCGTGACTCCCTCGCCTCGAACAGCAACAGAAGGATCAGCAACTCCGGCAGAAGAGTCTGCAAAACAAGGGAGAGGAAGAAAAAATATAAGGGGGAGAACCCCCAACGAGTGTGAGAACTACACCAACAGATAGTTCTTAGTGGGTACCGCCACCAGGCCCGACGGTTTGCCCACTAAGTCTTCTAGAGGCATAAGATAACAATGCAGTAAAAACTGAACAAGAAAAGCTGAAGATACTCTACAGCTATCATGCCTCTATCTAAATGCTCAAAAAGTGATACAGATGAAAGATATGCAACCACTCGCACCCAAGGTGCTCAATCGACCAAATTGAACTGACTGCCACATAGGGTCCAGTCAAGCCCGCGCCTACCTACTGCCATTACATTCAAGGATGACTGGATTTACGTAGGGCGTCCGTGACTGCCAAAACTGGCCCAGCTAGAGGGACTGCGTCGACAAGTCGCGATACTAAAATAATATGCCCACTCCGGACGGGGCACTCGAGGGGCGCGACCCCACCGAGGAAAAAGGTATCCGCGCATCTCTGTCGAGCTCAAAGTGGCTCCTGCAGGCTATAATCAAAATCTACGCTCACTCTTAAAACGGAAGGACTCAAGATCCGTAAACATCTCGCACGATGGTCGGAGTACTCTCAACGACTCAGCTAATTAGCTCTCACGAATCTCGAGACACTAGTGAACTCAACCAACTCGTGGCACTAAACTCACTGGCTGGAGATACTCCACAACTGGGATCACCGTCGACCCAAACGGCTACCAAAATGAAACACCCAACTCGCCACGTTAAACACACAGGCTGGAGGTACTCCACAGCCGGGATCGACCCACAACTCAGGGCTAGCAACACTGGTCGGACGACACTCAATGACCCGGGACCACCGTCAACCCAAATGGTTCCCACAACACTGACCGGAAGATACTCAACGGTCCGGGATCACCGTTTACCAAACGGCTCCCAACAATATTAACACTGGTCTAAACTCAGCTACCAAACTCCACTCGGCCCCCAGGCACGAGTGCAACATTGTCCCACAATAACCTGACTACTCGGCCCACTACCCGGGCAAGGAAACTCTATGTCCAGAAAAAGATGCAAAGTGTGGGATGCCTAAAACATAAAAGAATCTAGCCCGAGTGAAGGTTCTCTACTAGTCTGGTTAAACATGCAACAAATGACGGGGTGCTAGGTCAAGTTCCAATAATAGCATAAATATGAAACATCATCTCTCACAAACATACTTTTACCTCATCTAGCATAATATGAAAATAATCGTTTTACAATATGCGAGATCTCAATCCTCCAAAACATGTACAATAAATCAAGTAAGCGTCAAACCACGTGATCTAGGCCACTATCATGCTTACATCTCAATCCTAATGGTTGTACATTAAATCATGCATGCTCTCAATCTCAAAGGGAAATACTACACCTATGTAAGCTTTCAATTACCATAACATGGATAATAATATCATGCAAGCTCTCATTTAACATAACATGAATATCTTATCTTGCAAATTTCCATTAGGCATAACATGAATATCATATCTTGCTATTTTTCAAACAAATACCATTAACAAGCTTATATCTCAGCCATATATCAGTACACTAACATGCATGCATTCTATCAGATAGAATTAGAGAACCGTCCACCGGTTCTAGAGATGAAGCAACCCACCGAATCGCTTTCCGCAGGCAAAGCCGAAATCGGTGAAGTGCGTAGCCACACGCTAACAAAATCTGCCGAAATCGCACCCTAGGTACACAGTCACGCAAGTCTCTGCTCAAACCAACATCACAGCCAACACCACAATCAGCACCCCAACAACACACCAAACAGCACTTGCTGTTTTGCCAAAACAGCACAGAGAAGGGGATTTTTAACCTGCGTGCAGTCCTCTAAAAAATCCAAAAAAATTACGGCTGCGATCCTCGCGACGAGTAGATGCAAATCGAGTATTTATACTCCTCATTCCGACACCGGTAGGCCAAGATATAAATAGAATATTGCGGTAAGTCAAACTCCCTCAGGAACAAAAGTCTGCGAAAATCAGTCGCGAAGAAGCTAAAACATCACCTTCGAAATGACCTCCAAAAATTTTGATAAAAATATAATCGCGTTCCTCTGGAAGCTTAGATGCCGATAGAGTCCTCACACGCCCTGATCCCATGTCCGTAGGCCGAGAAATCCCAACAATACTCTACTGTTGTCCCAAACATCACAGCAGTACAAGGAGTCAAAAGGTACCTCGAGAACTCCACCAAAAACTCGAAACGGAGCGAAGTGATTAACATGGAAATCGAAGGAGTACATCTTGTGAATGTGCTGCCATGAAAATCGGCACAAAACTTCATCGGATGATCACAGGAGAGTCCACGGAAGAAACGTCGACGGAAAATCCCAAAATCAAAGAAACGTCGAAGCACACCGCGTCGCAGGAATCATCAGTGCCGCGGCCTCCAAAAATTCTGGGAATCCATCAAGAAGTAGAGGACAAGGTGAGAAACAACCTTCCTTAAGGCCTCAACCCAAGAGGAGCTCGGGAAAGCCCTCAAAAAGAAGCCCAAATGGGCCATTTATAGCCCTGCCCACAAAAAAGGAAAAAAAAATCCGAATTCGGGCGCTCGAAACCGGCCCGGCGCATTACTGTGCGCGCCCAAATCCTCCACGGTCCGCCACGTCGCCGCTCTGCACCCCGCGCGCCCAGCGCACGAGCGCCCGCCAATCGCGACGCGCCGCGTGGCGACGCGGTTCACGGCGGGGTGCACGCGTCGCGGTCCGCGCCAGGCCAGCCGGGTCGCTGCGCCCGCCAATGGGCGAGCGACACGTGGCCTGGCGGGTCCACCATGCGCCGCGCCCGGCGTGTTGTCTCCCGTGCATTGGCCAGCTAATCAACGCGTGCCACGTGTCCAAGCTGAAGTCCGCAGGTCCCGGTGCACGCCCAAGTCCGTGGACAAGCTTGCTCGCCGCCACGCATGCGCCTGCCCGCGCCCGCGCCGCCTGCCCATCGCCGCTGGTGCTCCCCGCCGGCCGGAAAGTAACCAAGTGCCTCGAAATCCGTGTTTTGGCATCCGGGCTCCGAAAAATATAGGTAAATAGTCCATCTTTATTGTTTTCGCGCGCTGAGTCCAAATCTGATATCCGTTTTGCCAAATTCCACTTCTAAAATTTATCGAAGGCATCCGGACAGGTATTCTTAATCCGAATTTCGCACTGGGTCCAATCCTGAGGTCCGATATGCGCACAAACACCTCCGACACACAACACGGGCCTCTAGAAGCTGCTGATCCAACAGTAATCCTATCGCGGCGATCCGGGTCCTCACAATACTCTTATGAGTAAAATTCTTTTGTACTCATAAATTTTCATCCCTTGAAGCTGCTGATCCAACAGTAATCCTATCGCGGCGATCCGGATCCTCACAATACTCTTATGAGTAAAATTCTTTTGTACTCATAAATTTTCATTCCCTGGATAAAGCAATGTGCGGTTAGAATTATAGTTGTCCCTAGAATTTATACTATTTTTCCAACAACCTAGTAAACCCTAGAGGGACCACTATCATACTAACCGCATATTCCTTCATCCAAGGGTAAAAAAGTTATGAGTATAAAGGGGTTTATACTCATAAGAGTATAGTAGCTAGCCCTACGCTATATATATATATATATATGAGTTCGGCTAGAATACTATGGATAACACCAAGCAATTAATGTTATCAAGTTTTTAGCCCTTAGATGAAAAGATGTGCGATTGGGATTATAGTGGTCCCCAAAAATTTTTACTATTCAACCAACCACCCAGTAAACCTTAGGGGACCACTATCATCCTAACCACACATCCTTTAATCCAAAGGCTAAAAACTTGATAGCACCAATGGCTTGGTGCCATCGATAGTATTCCAGCCTAATTATATATATATATATATATAATATGCGGTTTGGATAATGGTGGTCTCCTAGGGTTTACTGGGTGGTTGATTGAATAGTAAAAATTTTAGGGGACCACTATCATTCCAACCGCACATCTTTTCATCCAAGGGCTGGAAACTTGGTAGCACCAATTGCTGGATAATATCGATAGTATTCCAACCGGACTCTATATATATATATATATATATATACTTGGCAGGAAAAAAAGAATAGTTAGGATATTCTTGAATCCTATCAGAAATAAAAGAATATGCCATTAATAATTACGTAGTGAAACTAAATTTTACATTTTTTTATTTTTATTTATTTCTTAAATATTTATATACTATTTCATATTTTTTCTATATTTTCGGATTATCTCAAACTATAAAAAAAATCGAAACAAATTAAATTTTAAAAATAAATAATTATAAATAAAAAAAATCAAAATAAATCAAATCAAATTTATAATTAAAACAAATCGAAACAAATCAACATTTGAAGATATATTAATTAAACAATTGACTCATGACATTAATAACTATTTAAACCACCAATCAAATTTGAATTAAAATAATTAGAAACAAATAAATTAAACAATCAAATTTAAATTTAATTTTTAAATAATTTTTTCTATACAATATATAAAAACGGATAGGAATTGACAGACAGAATTAAACAAATTAAATTTAGAAAATAAATTAGTTAAGAAATAAATTCATACTACTAATAACTACTTAAACCAATTGATTGTATGCTATATATATATATATATATATATATATATATATATATATATATATATATATATATATATATATATATATATATATATATATATATATATATATATATATATATATATATATATATATATATATGTATGAAAAATATTTATAGTATAATTAAATTAGAATATATAAAATTTATTTGGAGATAAATTAAGGTTAATTAGAAAAAATAATTAATTGATTAAATTATTATACCAGCAATAACTTTTTAAATTCAAAATATAAATTTATTTATTTTAATTAAATATAATGTGCATTGCGCGTGTAATATAACTAGTATATATATATTAAATCACATTTAACAAGATGAATAGTTGATTATTAAGTAGTATTCGTGTTTTTTTTTTTTTTTCTTTTTTTTTTTTTTTGACTCCAAACCAACCGGCCAACAACCTAGCTCACTACAACAAAATTAGATTATAGAGACACATGTTTGTGACATTTTTTTATTAGTATTCTATCTATATTCCACCTATATCCAAAATTAGATTATAGGGATCGCTATACATCCTAACGACGGCACATATATCAACATTTACAATAAGTATCGGTATTTTTGTCAGCGATACTTTTTTAGATTTTAGAAATACTTAAAAGTGTCCCTATAGCCTAATTTTATTGTAGTGTAGACCCAATTAGAAGGAATAATATTTAGTTTTTTTTTAGATTAAAAGTTAGCACCATATCAGCTTTAGCTTCTAAACAGCTTTTTAAAGAAAACGAAAGCCTACATAGTTGATATAAAAATTTTATTACCTTTTGGTACGAGAGGAAAATTAAAATATATATCTGTGGCTCAGACTATGCATACGGTATTAATACATCTCAATATTTTTGAGTTTTAAGCTGGTATCAATACTAAATAATTATTTTTCTTCGATAGTTTATTTGTAACCGATAATTTTGTCAATATATGCTAGCAATTGTGATAATAATAATATCAATAATAATAATAGTAATAATATTTGGTTAATTACATATTTATTCAACTATTTTAAATCGGATTCATGGTCCGAACATTACAACAAAATTAGATTATAGAAACATATTTTTATGACACTTTTATATAAATATCCTATCTATATTTTATCTATATCCAAAATTAGATTATAAGAATATATTTTTAGGACATATTACAATAATGTGTCGCTATACAGATAACCTAATGACTGCACATATAACGACACTAATTATAAATATCGTTATTATTTTTACTAGCTATATTTTTTTAAAATTTTAAAAATATTTAAAAGTTGCGCTATAACATACTCTTATTGTAGTGGAATGATGGATCCAAGCTTAGATTGGATTAGATAGGTCAAATGATAGCGGCCTGTCTCGTACCAAGAAAATTAATTCCCTAAATATTTTTAAATTTAGTTGAAATTATTTTTGAATGAACATTTTCCAACAATTAAAGGTTAATTAGATGCTGTGTTGTTGTAATTTTAATTTGTCAATAGACCAACGAGATAATTTCATATAGCTTTCTTTAAAGAGTTGTCTTTCAACATTTATTCCTATGAAATTTAAGTAATCAATATTTATTCTTTTCAAAAAATTCCTGCAGTTAGTATATATTAGAAAATTATAATTAATTATAGAATAAATATTTAATCATAGTTAGTTTAGAGTTATAATAATTCTTTTATTCTCATATATATATATATATATATATATATATATATATATATATATATATATATATAATTCTACCCCAAGTTGAGAAGAGCATATTCCTCATTTTCGCCATCTCTGGTGTCGATGTCGGCGGTGGAGGTGAGAGGAGCATCGTCGTTCTTCTCTCCCTTCGTGCCAAATCTCACTTTTGCTGCTGGTGTCTCAAGATCTACAACAACACTCAATCTGCAATAATAACCGTTAAATTTTTTTTTTTAAATAAAATTATAATGACTGAATGATTATTTCAAAATTTATTGTTAAAAAACTAACGACAGTAAATCTGAAAGACAAATTTAAATAACAAATTTTATAGGAATACATTTGAGATGACAGCTCTTTACAAGAAACTATATAAAATTATTTCTAAAAAAATGTATCAACAAATAGATCCATGATATAAATGGAATATCTTGGAATAGAGAATTAATTAGCCTTTAATTTAACCCTTTTTAAAATTAACTCGGCCTTTATATACAGCGTTTCAAAAATAAACTATTGTACCTAACAAGAGCTGAGCGTTTCAAAAATAAACTATTATACCTAACAAGAGCTTGAATATCCGAGCTCTCAATAATGGATACGAATTCACGGGATTTAACCTAAGTCCTTCACGTCATGCCATGCAAGTACTATATATATGTAAATAAATAAACAAAATAATTCACTAATAATTTGAACTTTTCGGGACATGTGACATTAATTTATTGAGACACTACCAAACATGGAATGTTAGGACAAAAGTATGTCATAATTATGTCGTTACGTGACCAAGAGATAGTAATATAGTAATAGTTTCTACTTTCCTGCGAGACAAAAAAAAAAATTAAAAATAAAAGCTAAGAGGGGCTAAGGAATGTCTTTGGCATTATTTTTATTTTTTTTAAGGTTTGGTGATGTTTCTATGTCAGGGAATATTTAAAAAAAAATTCCTCGGAGTATAGGAAGTGTCCATCTCATTCCCCAAGTTAACAAATTGAATTGTTAGCAGTAATGAGGAGCCAGGACTATGTTTGTCTTAAATTATATAAATTAATTAATTGTTTATTTTGTAAAAATTAAGGTCCGTATGTTTGCCATTGTATTAGTATTTTATTTTTTTAAATAAAATTTAATTTGTATATCAAAAAATGCAAAAGTAGATAGTAATTTTTTGGTAACTATTTCGTCTGAAATATTAACTAATTAAGAAAAAATAAAAATAAAAATTTGAAAGAAACTTTTTTTTTTATTTCAAATTTTTGTAGGCAAGTTATTATCTAGTACTCAGCTGAATGAATTGTAAGTTAATTAACAAAAGAAAGATTATTCTTTTTTTTCTAACACGTAAAATTATATAAAAGTAGTGTTCAAAAAAAAAAGGAAACAAATACGAAACCAAACAAGGATTTAAATTATCGAAAAATGGTACTTTTTTATATTTATATTCAACAATCTCCTTTGAACTCAAAATTGTTCGATAGGGTTAAAATGTGGACTTGAATTAAATAAATAAAAAATTAAATTATACTAGGAGTGTCACACACCGGGATTTAATTAAGCGAAAAAACGTGTATTACTTTTCAATTTTTTAAAAAAATCAATTCCACCCTCCGGCACGTGCCCAGACCCGCCACACACACAAAGTTACTCCACAAACGGATAGAGTCTGCTTTGTATATGTACGGCGTCACAATCACGATTTATACTTTAACCACGCCAGTCAAGGAGATTAAAGAAGGAAAACAATAGCATGCACCATATCCGGTAAGGCCACCACATTTTGAAAGGATAAATCTACGGATTTGTAAAACGGTGTCCACTAAACACCCAATTTTTAAAATCGTTTTCACAATCTCTTTTCATGATTGAAAAATTGGCCATACCAGCAAGTAATAAGAAAAACCGTTCATCCACACGGGCATAAAACATTCCTAACATCCACAACACCCACAAATGAACATACACACATAGACTAGCTAACCGAAAGAATCAAAAGCTTAAAGGAAAAGAGTCACTAGCCATAGAACGAGGCTAAAGTCCTCTAGTCGCAGTCTCACCGTCGTCTCTGATCCCACCCCCGACCGAACCTGTCATAGTGTGGAAAGTCAATGACCAAAAAGAATAGGAGGTAAAAAATAAAATGTGTAAAATGCTATAACAACTGAGAATAACGCAAACCGAAAGACCAGAGCATCCCCACTCCCCCTCATGTAGTCAAATGCAACCCACTGTATAAATCAGAACTGAGCACCTGCCTCAGAAATACGCACCGCTCTGAGCACCTACCTCATAGCCACACCGCTCTCACCTTGGTGTTTTTAACCCCCCACCTACGGGGGCCCCCACTACGTCACCTTGTGGGGTTCACGGGTCAACGTACTACATCTCCAGAAAGTACACCAATGCGGTGGCCAAACCGCTGGTGTGCATGAAGCAACCATGAGTATAGTAACATGATCAAAGTGTAATGATAATACTCAAGCAAACAAGGGGGTTAGACAAGACTTCGGAAATATAATCACCTTACTCTTACAAGTCAAAATAGATTCCTACTCCAAAGACGACTAAAAAGGGGTACTGTCACGCCCCGGGGGTTTTACTTTAGCGGAAACGATACCTCAAAGTACGCGTAGAGTGCGTACAAATTTTTTTTGTTTAAAAACCTCCTTCCCCGGCGCGTGCCCAGACCCGCCACATATACAGATTTACTCGAAAAATCGGGCAGAGTCTCCTCTGTATATGCACGGCGTCGCGGCTGTTACAATAGTCGAACATAAGCAATCATTTTCCCATTTAATCACAACAGTTCGAAGTAGTACGGTGCATGAAGACTAAACAATACCCGTGGCCAGTCAAGTTGAAAGTATAATCTCACCGTTTTGAAAACAGGCCCACACGGCCTTAGGTTTTGAAAACAGATTGGAAAACGGCATAAATCCACAAGGTTTAGAAAACGGCCAAAAGGGAATAATAAAGGAAACAGTAGTGCATAACCAGAATGAAAGTACTCAACATCCACACGACCCCACAAGGGTATCGAGAACCACACAATAACCTACAATTCCGAATGAAATGCAGAGAAAGTAAATACAACAGCATACTAGGGCTCCCTCAGCCCGACTGCTACCACCTCGGCCTCACCGTCGCCTACCTCTACCCCCTGGAGGTACCTGTCACAGAGTGGGTAGTCAGCGACACTATCATAAAAATAGTACTAAAGCAGTAAAGTAATACCAAGCCACAAAAGTAAGACTAGCCGGAACAACCGCTCTACTCGTAACGGTAACTCGCAACCACCTGTACCACCGGTAACACCTGCAACCCCGGTAACACCTGTAACACCTGACCGCGTCGGGCACCTATCCCGGCGGTCGCACACCTGATCTTATCGGGATCCAATCCCGACAGGTCGCACACCTGACCTCATCGGGATCCAATCCCGACAGGTCGCACCGCTCGCACCTTGCTGCCTCAAACCCCACACCTACGGGGGCCCCCACTACGTCACCTCGAGGGGTAACACGGGTCGAAGACCGCCTTTCCGGAAAAGAGCACAATTTGCGGTGGCCAGACCGCGGGTGCGCGTGTCGCAACTCGAGCATAAGTAACCAAAACACGGGGTAATATAGTACATCATAGAAACCGTCAGTGTTAGTACCGATTTACAATAAAAAGTCCCTTTCGGTTTACCAACACAATACTCTGCCTCGACCATAAACCCACCTTGTTGTCGCGCTCCTGACTGATGTTAGGTTCTCTCGCGTCTCGGGTGCCCGCCCGGACCTACACGAATCTGTCATATAGGAGTCAGAAACTTAAGACTTTGTCAGATTAACGACTAGAGCACCCGGCGCCCCCTCACCTTGCGTACAATTCGCACACGTACGCGCCTGGCCCCGCACGGCTGGGCGGCGTACTAACGGCGTGCGGCCGTCCGCATGCGGTGACGCCCGCATGCGGCGTTGTCCGCATGCGGTGCCGCCCGCACCCGCATGCGGAGGCGCCCGCATGCGGCAGCCCGCATGCGGTGCCGCCCGCACCCGCATGCGGAGGCGCCCGCAGGCGGCGGCGCCCGCATGCGGCAGCCCGCATGCGGTGCCGCCCGCACCCGCATGCGGAGGCGCCCGCAAGCGGCGGCGCCCGCATGCGGAGGCGCCCGCAAGCGGCGGCGCCCGCATGCGGCAGCCCGCATGCGGTGCCGCCCGCACCCGCATGCGGCGGCACCCGCAAGTGGCGGCGCCCGCATGCGGCAGCCCGCATGCGGTGCCGCCCGCAAGCGGCGGCGCCCGCATGCGGCAGCCCGCATGCGGTGCCGCCCGCAAGCGGCGGCGCCCGCATGCGGCAGCCCGCATGCGGTGCCGCCCGCACCCGCATGCGGAGGCGCCCGCAAGCGGCGGCGCCCGCATGCGGCAGCCCGCATGCGGTGCCGCCCGCACCCGCATGCGGAGGCGCCCGCAAGCGGCGGCGCCCGCATGCGGCAGCCCGCATGCGGTGCCGCCCGCACCCGCAAGCGGCGGCGCCCGCATGCGGCAGCCCGCATGCGGTGCCGCCCGCACCCGCATGCGGAGGCGCCCGCAAGCGGCGGCGCCCGCATGCGGCAGCCCGCATGCGGTGCCGCCCGCACCCGCATGCGGAGGCGCCCGCAAGCGGCGGCGCCCGCATGCGGCAGCCCGCATGCGGTGCCTCCCGCACGCGGCGCCGCCCGCATGCGGATGCACGCGGCGCCGCCCTTATGCGGCGCCGCCCGCATGCGTGGCTCCGGTAATGGCGCCGACTCCCCTCCTTTTTTCCTAAGAAAACCAAGAAACGACCAAATCAAGAACCCTATGCCATGCTTACCTGGGTTTCTTCGGCTAGGGTTGATCTAGGGAATGATCGTCCTGTTCTTGGGTGAAGGGTATGCCGGCGATCTTCCTTCTCCTCACCCGCTCCGCCTTGCTTCTCCTCTCGATCGATTGGGGAAAGGTAAGGTTCGGTTGGGAAACTGAAAGGTTGGGGAAGTGGGTTTTCGTTCCTTTGGGGTTTCGTACGCAGGGGGAGTTGTAGGGAGTGGCCGGTAGTTGGGGGAAGTGGTGGGAAGTTGGGGCGGTTCGTGGGGAGTTGTGGGGAAGTGGTGGGAAGTTGGGGGCGGTTCGTGGGGAGTTGTGGGGAAGTGGTGGGAAGTTGGGGGCGGTTCGTGGGGAGTTGTACGATGGGAAAACGCGGGAGTGATTAAGGTGGCGGGAGCGGTTAAATTGGGTAAAGGGAATGAACCCAGTTCAAGTTAAAACGGGTACAAGTCGGGTGCGAACCAGAGTCCGGTCTGTCTGAAAAACCGCGTTAACCACCTGAACCGTTAGTTACCTTCCGGAATTTATTCCGGGAGATTCCGGCGTCGAAATTCAAAACCGATTTCGCCGCCGTTCTCCGTTTCGCGAGCCCTATTAACTAAAAATACCCGCGGGCCCCGACGGTCTGTCCGGAAACAAGTAATTATTCGATCACCCTCCAGCCCCCCGAAACGAAATGCGGAATTAACGAAACCAAAAGTAGACCCTTAAAATATTTTAAACCATCGGCTACTACAGGTACCCACCTTAG
The DNA here is from genome assembly GCA_029204045.2 of Tillandsia leiboldiana. Lineage (NCBI taxonomy): Eukaryota > Viridiplantae > Streptophyta > Magnoliopsida > Poales > Bromeliaceae > Tillandsia > Tillandsia leiboldiana. The sequence continues at coordinate 2,640,965 of CM055071.1, forward strand.
AACGCGTTGATCGGAACACCTGAAGCCGACCCGCGCCCTCGAACGACACCCGGACCTAAAAAGAAAGTCCCCAACAGAATAAAAATGGGTAAGACTAAACTAGTATGCGAAAACCGTGGACCCGGCCGCTGAACGGGGACGGCCCGACAGCACCACAAACAAAAAAATTTGAAAGAAACCCAAACCACTCGAGTAAAAATCGAGACTAGAAAACGCAAGAGAAGAAATAAAACAGGGCGGCAGCGACCTGGCAACGGCGGCGGCAGAGGCAGCGGCAGCGGCGCAACGGCGAACAGTGCAGCCCCGCGAGGGCACCAACCCCGCGCGGCGCGCCACATACGGTGCGGCCCCGCGCGGGCACCAGTCCCGCGCGGCACGCCGCATGCGGTGCGGCCCCGCGCGGGCACCAGTCCCGCCCGGGCGCGTTGTAGCGGCGCGGCCCCGCGCGGGCACTAGCCCCGCGAGGGCGCGTTGCAGCGGCGCAGCGGCGCAGCCCCGCGCGGGCACCAGTCCCGCGCGGGCGCGCTCCACGCGGAGCGGCCCCGCGCGGGCACCAATCCCGCGCGGGCGCGCTGCAGCGGCGCGGCCCCGCGCGGGCACCAGTCCCGCGCGGGCACCAGTCCATCGCGGGCGCGCTGCAGCGGCGCGGCCCCGCGCGGGCACCAGTCCCGCGCGAGCGCGCTGCCCGCAGAGCAGCCCCGCGTAGGCACCAGCCCCGGCGGGCGCGCTGCCCGCGGAGCGACCACGCGCGGGCACTAGCCCGCGCGGGTGCGCTGCCCGCGGAGCAGCTCCCCGCGCGGCGCCGCATGCGGTGCGGCCCCGCGCGGGCGCCGCATGCGGTGTGCCTGCGGGCCGCAGGCGGTGCGGCGGCGGTCACGTGGCGGCGATGCGTCCGTACACCGCAGCGGCGGTGCTTCGGGACATCACGACGGCGGTGCTCTAGGGCATCGCGGTGGCGACGGCAAATGCGCAACAAAGCGAAGAACGGCAAAACCCTAAAAGCCAAAAATGCCAAACCCTAAAAGCCAAAAACACCGAACCCTAAAACGACGATGCGCGAGAGATAAACGCCGCTAACCTTGATCTAACGGAGAAGACAATCTGATCTCGCTCCTCGCGGTAGTGAGGATCCAGATCCGCTCCCCGTTAACGGTGACGTCTCATTCCCGATTTCCGACACGTTGATCGAGGAAGATGGGAAAACCGCTTTCTTTTTCTCTCTTTTCTTTCTCCTCTCCCCGAACTAGGGTTTTCGTTTTTCGAAAAAAATAAAACAGAAAAAAATAAACTTTACTTATCTCTTACGTAGAATCCCCTAAATACGATAAAAGGGATTCTCTAACTAACTACTAGATAAGAGTGCCACCTAAGCCAAGTTCTAAAACAGTTGGCGCAGATTTTGATGCACCAAGGCCTTAACGGGTTCGACTTATCCTATCGTACCCGTTAACACAAAAGACTCAATCCGGGAGATCCGTAAGTCGGATTTCAGATCTGATCGCTTTGCCGTTCACCTTTTATCGAGCTCTACCACAGAAAAATACTCGCAAACACAAAAGATCTACCCTAAAAAATCGTGGCACTACAAGGAGTCTAACAGAACTTGAACTCATGACCTCCTACTCTTAAATCATAATACCCGAAAAGTTAATCAAACTGAATTATTTAAGTGATGAAATTAGTCAAAAGGATAGATGTGATGACCCGGATCTCCGCAAAGTTTTTGCAGTGTGAATTGTGGCTTCTGGAGGCCTATGATGTGTGTTGGAGTTGGTTGCGCGCAAATCAGACTTCAGATTTGGACCCAGCGCAAAATTTGGATTAAGAATACCTGTCCGGATGCCTTCGACAAATTTTAGAAGTGGAATTTGGTAGAAATGACATAGGATTTGGATTCAGCGTGTGAAAACGATGAAAATGGACTACTTACTTATATTTTTTGGAGCCCAAATGCCAAAATACGGGTTTCAAGGCAAGATTGTACTGTTCTGGCAGGCCATGGCAGCGCCGGCGGCGTCGGGCAGCGGCGGAGCGCTGTGGCGGGGGCGCGGGCAGGCGCGTGCGCGGCGGCGGGTAGGGCGGTCCACGGGTTTTGGCTTGCACCGGGAGCAGCCAACGGCGGGCGTGCCACGTGTCGCGCGCTGATTGGGCGGTCAACGCACGCGCGATAGCACGCCGGGCGCGGCGCACCGTGGACCCCGCCAGGCCATGTGTCGTCCGCCCATTGGCGGGTGCAGCGACCCGACTGGGCCGCCGTGAACTGCGGCCCACGGTTCCCGCCGTGGACCACGCGGCCACGCGGCGCGCCGCGATTGGCGGGCGCGCGTGCGCCGGGCACGCGGGGCGCGGTGGGACACGTGGCAGCATGTGGGCAATTCGGGCGCGGTTGGTGGGCCGGGCCGGGTACTGTTCTGGGCTCACTGTAGCAGCCCGGATGTACCAGGCGCCCGAAAATTGGGCCCGAAAGCCCAATGCTTGGATTTTTGTGGGCTTTTTATGAGGGGGCCTATAAATAGGCCCCTTCTCTTGCTATTTCGGCTTTTTCCCGAACCTAAATCCCCTTGAGCCCTCAAGAAACTTTGTTGATCTTCTTATGCTGCATCTCTCGAGGGAGTTTCAGAATTTTTGGAGGGCGTGACATCGACGGTTTCGACGATTCGGCGCAGTGCGACGTTTCTTCTTCGGTGGCCTATTTCCGTCGCGTTTCAGTCCACGAGGTCCACAGAGCTACTCTGATGGAATTTTTGGATGATTTTTACGGCATAGGTTTCACGAGAGGTAGGCCTTCGATTTCCGTGTTGATCACCTTACTTCATTTTGAGTTCTTGGCATAGTTTATGAGGCATCTTTGAACCCCTTTTCTGCTGGTGGTTTTTCTGGACAGTGGAGGTTTGTCAAAATTTTATCTCTGCACTCGGTTATCGGAATTCGACATGTGAGGACTCGATCGACATCTACTCTTCGCGAGGATCGTCGTCGTAATTTTATTGGAATTTTTTGAGATTAGTGCGCAGGTGGTATTTAACCATTTTCTGGACTGATTTGACAACAGCTTGTGTTTGTGGGAATATTGACTTATCGCAATGTTTGGACCATATCTTTGTACCCAAGAGGAGTTTTCTGGAGTTTTTGGACTCGTTGGAATTGTAGGAATCCGAAGATTTGTCCCTGTTCAGTTTCAGCCTTTTTGGGTCTTGGATTGACGCGTGTTTCAGGTGGGTTGCTTCGTCTCCAAAACCGGTGGACGGTTCATTAATTGTGTTGTATAAAAAGCATGCATGATTGTGAAATATGTTATGATGCATGTTAGAGAGATGTTGTCTTTCCTGTGTTGTTATTGAAATCATGTTGGTTAATGTTCCCTGATCTTGCTTTGTTTAAACTAAATGCTACTTTTGGAACTTGACCTAGCACCCTGTCATATGTTACATGTGTAACCAGACTAGTAGAAAATCCTCACTTGGGCTAGGTTTATTTATGCTTTAGACATCCACACTTCTTATTCTATTCCTGGACATAGTATTATCCTCGGACGGGTAGTGGGCCGAGTGGTCGTAATTTCTCTTAGTGTGGGATGCATGTTACACTCGTGCTTGGGGGGCAGAGTGGAGTCTGGTAGATGTAGCTGGTCTTTTATCTGTGGCGGGAGCTGTTTGGGTGAACGGTGGTCTCGAGATGTCTTGCTTTTCTGTTTATGTATCGCCACAGTGTTAGTGGCAGTAGTATACCAGTCATAGCAGGACCTTGAACCCAGGACCTTTTTAGACACACATGATTTTAGTCAACCAATATTTTCTTCCAAACATCGAAGGGTCGCCGGAGTCTGTTCTTGTTTGATTGGACGAAGGCATTAGCCCTTCGGGGGTTTGGGCATGAAAACTTGTTTTCTAACTGTTTTTCCTAAAAAGAACTAAAAATCATTAAAAATGGGTTTTTCTCAAATCAAGATAGTTTTTCATAAAGGAACTACTTTTAGTCCTCACCCCGCGTGGGTTTGAGTGAAAAATGGTTTTCAGTAATAAATGTCACATTTTTCCTGTAAACTTCCCCACTCGAGAGGATTTGAGTTGTCTGGGTTCTAAGGGCTGCATTTTTCTTAGGGTCGAGAACAATGAAAGGCTATGCCTAGAGCCTGTTCTTGTTTGATTTGGGTTGTAGGTTCTAGTCTTTCGGGGTTCCCAGACCCTTCACTGTTGTTGGCTCGGGAGTTTACATGTGGAGTTGATGTTCTTTTTGGGGAGCCGTTTGGTTGACAGCGGTCCCGACTGTTCGAGTGATTCCTGTTAGTGAGTTAGAGAGGAGATTTGGATACTGTCGATCTTGTTGATCGTGGATTTGGACTATAGCCTGCATGAGCCATATTGATCTCGACAGAGATGCGCAGATACTTTCCTCGGTGGGGTCGCGCCCCTCGAGTGCCACTCCGGAGCTGGGCCTGTTACTTTGCTATCGCAACTTGTCGACGCAATCCCTCTGGCTGGGCCAGTTTTGGCAGTCACGGATGCCCTACGTATGTCCGGTCCTCCTTGGATGTAACGGCTGTAGGTGGGCGCAGGTTTGACTGGACCCTATGTGGCAGTCACTGTGATTGGGTTGATTGAGTACTTGGGTTAGAGTCGATACATCATTTTCATCTATATCACCCTTTAAGCATTGTAGATAGAGGCATGATAGTTGTAGACTTTTTCCAGCTTATCTTTTCATTATTACAGTTTTTCTGTTATCTTATGCCTCTAGTAGATTTAGTGGGCAGACTGTCGGGCTTGGTAGCGGTACTCACTGAGAACAACTGTGGGATGTAGTTCTCACACCCGTCGTGGTGATTTTTCCTTAGGGACCCTTTCTTCAGTTCATGCTGCTCCAGTTGCTGATCCTTTTGTTGCTGATCGAGGTGAGGGAGTCGCGAGCTAATTCCCTACCCGTCCTTTGAGTATAGCGGTACCCCTTTTTAGAGCTTAGTAGTACAGTCTACTGGATTTTAGTAGTTAGTTACTTTGAGAGTTTAATTGTGAGAGACTTTTGTAGTGAGGTTCAGACTTGTACTATTTGACAGTTGTATTATTTCTTTTTCAGTAGTTTACTTTTCAGCTCTGATATCTGTATAGCTATAGTATCCTTCTTTTTGCAGGTTAGGCGCTTCGTCTATACGGGGCTTTCCGTATGGGCGGCGGATCTGTTGGCGGGCCTGGGTCGCAGTTTCGACCCCGGGGTGTGACAATAGATATAACGGTTGAAAACTTACAAGCACCAATTGCTTGGTGCTTGTGTAAGCATAGTAGCTGAATTAGAATTAAGCTTCTATGCTTTTAAAAGTATAAGTTATTGATGCTTGTAGGTTTTAACTCTTAGATGAGAAAATATGTTGTTAAGATGATAGTAGGCTCCTTGAGTTAAGTGAGTGGTTGATGGAATAGAATGATCTAAGAGATGAAATTAATCAAAAAGAAGATCTAACAATAGAAAACTTATAAACACCAATTGTTTGGTGCTTGTACAAGCATAGTAGTTGGACTCTCTCTCTCTCTCTATATATAGCACGTCTTATGTGCTTTCGAAAGTACGGGGGTCTCCGTCTTTATAAATTATTTTCGATAATGAGACATACAATTCAACGATTGATTTCGTTAGATATGATCTACGCAATTAGAACTATTTAGAAAATAAATTTTATAATAAAATTATTTTCCAAGTGATCAAAGAGTCTCAAAAATAACTATTTTAACGGCTGATGTGACACATTTGTAAGTTCAATGGTGTAGAATAATTTAAATTAGATGAAACTTTGATAAAAAGTTTCACTTAATATCAATAATAAGCTCAATACTTTCGATTCAAAATTTGAGTCTTTTATCACTATTTTTTACGAGATTTTTATTTTCAGCCGTTCATTTTGAGGTTACTCAATCACTAGGCAAATAAAGTCAAAAAATTATAAAATTTGGTTTCTATATAGTATCAACATTATAGATAATGTCTAACAGAGCCGATCGTTGAATCAGATATTCCATCATTGAAAATAATTTACAAATACAGAGGCCTCCGTACTTTCGAAAGGATAAGAGACTAGCGCGTGCTCTCTTTCTCTCTCTCTCTCTCTCTCTCTCTCTCTCTATATATATATATATATATATATATATATATATATTTGAGCTTCTATATTTTTAAAAGTACATAGTTATTGGTACTTATAGGTTTTTAACCCTTGGATGAAAGTATGTGCAGTTAGATGATAGTGGGCCCTTTAAATTTAGTGGGTGGTTGGTGAAATAATATGATCTAAGGGGTAAAATTATTCAAAGGGATAGATCTAACGGTAGAAAACTTAGAAGCACCAATTGTTTGGTGCTTTTAAAAAACATAGAAGCCGGACAATCGGCACCGTTAAATATGATCTAAATCATTTAAACTTCGATATTCTTCTCTTATCCATCAAGCGGATACAAAAATAAACGGCTAAAAATGAATATTCTTCAAAAAGTGATGATAGATGTTTTGTAATCAAGATTAAGAGTATAGATTTTATTTTAAATAGTGTAAAAAATATTCTCATCAAAATTTAAATTATTTATATTTCTTTACACCATTAAATGAGAAAATATTTCATATCGATCGTTATAATTATAAATTTGCAATCTTTCGATCATTAGGTTAATGATACTGAAAAGATTTGAATATTGATTTCTAAATACTTCAAATTGTATAGATCGTGTTCAACGGTGCCGATCGTTGATTTGAAAATTCTTTCATCGAAAACAAATCGGTAGCAAATAAGCACGTTTGCTATCGATAATATTCCAACACAACTCTCTCTCTCTCTCTCTCTCTCTCTCTCTCTCTCTCTCTCTCTATATATATATATATATATATATATATATATATATATATATATATATATATATATATATATATATATATATATATATATAGAGAGAGAGCGAGAGAAAGAGAGAGAGAGTAGAGTATAGCTTATATACCTTTAAAAGCACAAACCAATTTATACTTATAAATTTTTTATCATTGGATTTGTATTGGTATTTGTGCTATTGTAAAGTCAATTAAAGAGAGAGAAAGAAAAAGTAAAAAACATAAATCTTCAATGGTAAAAAATTCACAAGCATGAATGGACTTGTGCTTTTAAAAGTATATAAGCTCTACTATATATATATATATATATATATATATAGAGCGAGAGAAAGAGAGAGAGAGAGTAGAGTATAGCTTATATACCTTTAAAAGCACAAACCAATTTATACTTATAAATTTTTTATCATTGGATTTGTATTGGTATTTGTGCTATTGTAAAGTCAATTAAAGAGAGAGAAAGAAAAAGTAAAAAACATAAATCTTCAATGGTAAAAAATTTACAAGCATGAATGGACTTGTGCTTTTAAAAGTATATAAGCTCTACTATATATATATATATATATATATATATATATATATATATATATATATATATATATATAGTCCGGTTACTATACTATTGATAGCACCAAGCATTTGGTGCTATCAAGTTTTCCACAGTTAGATCAACCCCTTTGATCATTTTCACTCATTAGATCATTCTATTTTTCCAACAATCGATTAAACCCTAAGGGTCCACTATCATCCTAATCACACATCTTTTAATTCAATGATTAAAAATTTAATAGCACAAATCACTTGGTGCTATTAATAGCATAGTAGCCTAATTCTATATATATATAGTGTGGCTAGGGTGCTTTTATAAGCACGGAGGCCACAATGCTTATAAGTTATTTTTGATGTTGAGACTTTCGTATCGGCGATCGGCTCTGTTATACTTGATTTAGAGTATTTTGAGCACCTGAAAAATAAATTTTATGATTTTTCTATATCATTTGCCTTGTGATCGAAAAGGTTCAAAATCAACAGATTAAAATAAAAATCTTATAAAATATGATGATATGTTGCTAAAATTTAAGATCAAAAATATTAATCTTATTTTTTTATGATATAAAAAATTTTCTACCAAAATTTCACGTGAGTTGGATATTTTTACACCGTTAAACTTGCTAACGACTTACCACGACTATTAAATTATTGATTTTAAATTTTCTTAATCATTAGGTAAATAATATCGAAAAATCATGAAATTTATTTTTTAGATATTTCAAATATTCTAGATCAAAAATATTGATCATGTGATGATATATTGCTAAAATTTTAGATTAAAAATATTGATCTTATTTTTTTATAATATAAAAAAAAAATTATCAAAATTTTACGTGATTTGAATATTTTTACACCGTTAAATTTGCTAACGGCTTACCACGACCATTAAAATTACGGGTTTTGTGTATTTAGCCCTCTAAATTTTTTTTTTAAAAAATAACCCTACAAAAATTAAATTTGCAAAAATGGTTCTATGCTTGCCGCGTGTGCGCCACGTGTGCGCCACGCGGGCGGGCTGGGGAGTTAAGTTGAACATGGTAAATGGTTCACCATATTTGAACACGGTGAACCATTCACCGTGTTCAACATTTTTATTCTAACGGAAAACTATTCTCCGTATTTTACGTTGTTAGGATTTTGATTTTTTTTGGGAGATTGTTAAAATTTTTTAGATTGTTAGAATTTGATAATATTTAATTGCTAGAATTTTATTGATATGTTGTTGAAATTTTTTATCTAAAAAATTCTAAAAAATTTCAACAATCTACCAATAAAATTCTAACAATTAAATATTATCCAATCCTAACAATCTAAAAAATTCTAACGAGCTACCAATAAAATTCAAAATTCTAACAACCTAAACACGGGTCGTTATAATTAGAAATGTTGACCACGGTGAATGTTTCACCGTGTTTGAACACGGTGAATCATTCATCCTGTTCAACTTAACACCTAGCCCGTCCGCGTAGTACACACGTGGCGCCCGCGTGGCGGGTATAGAATAATTTTTATAAATTTAATTTTTGTAGGATTATTTTCAAAAATAAAATTTTTTAGGGGGCTAAATGCAGAAAAAAACCCATAATATTATTGATTTTGAATTTCCTTGATCATTACATAAATAATATAAAAAAATTACGAAATTTTTTTTTTAGATATTTCAAATACTCTAGATCATGTATAAGAGAACCGATCATCGATTCGAAAGTTCTAACATTGAAAACGACTTATAAGCACGGAGGGCTTGTGTTTCATATATATATATATATATATATATATATATATATATATATATATATATATATATATATATATATATATATATATATATATATATATATATATATATATATATATATATATATATAGAGAGAGAGAGAGAGAGAGAGAGAGAGAGAGAGAGAGAGAGAGAGAGAGAGAGAAGTAGGCTGGAAAACAATCGATGGTACCAAGTCATTGGTCCTACTAATTTTTTAACCCTTAGATTAAGGGATGTGCTGTTAGGATGATAGTGGTCCCCTAGGGTTTAGTGGGTGGTTGGTTGAATAGTAAAATTTTTAAGGGACCACTACAATCCCAACCGCACATCATTTCATCCAAGGGCTATAAATTTGATAACAGCAATTACTTGGTACTATCGATAGTATTACAGTCGAACTATATATATATATATAGTCCGGCTACTATCGTTGTACAAGCACCAAACAATTAGTGCTTGTAAATTTTTTACCGTTAGATTTATCCATTTAATTAATTTCAACTCTTAAATTATGTTATTCCACCAACCACCCACTAAATCTAAGGGACCCACTATCATTCCAAGTCGGACAATATATAATGAATGAATATGCACCATGTACGAATCCGACCAGATTTTGGATACTATTCTGTGCTTGAATCTGGATCTAACTAGTTTTGAAAGGCATGTTCAGAGGTGACCTGTTTTCACTTGCTGCACAACTAATTTAAGAAAGAAAAAGTACACTAATTAAACAAATTAATTTAGAACTTCAAAATTATATATGTAAATTTAAAAAATTAAAATCTTAGTGATAATTTATTTCTTTTAGTGTCTCGCCTTGATCTAGATTTTAATTCGAAAAAAAATCATTTCATCAAAACCCAATTGTTGGGAGAAAGTTTTATGGCCATCCTAGTTATTTTTAATAACGTATGTAGGACTAGAATTGGTCGACAGGTAATGTTAAATTTTACCGCTCTTAAGAACTATTTAAGAAATACTAACAATTTCTTCGCTAAAATTCCTCTCATCAGCTCCTCGCATCGAATTCCTTTGGAAGCTTTGGGCAAATTTTCCTTCAATTGTAACAAATGTTGTATAGTTTTTATCCGGCAAATGGTTTAGATACTGCTTCTCGGAAAAGTTATTCTAAAGATCAGGTCAAATTATAAACCCTAATTAATGCACAACAAAAGATATCTTTAATATAGACATTCCAACAAAAATGTGTCCAAAGTTTTATCCAAAAAAGGAAAAAAGGAATGCGGAGCAAATTAAAGAGTAAGAGTTTTTCCCACAGAATGTGAGAAAATGATATATTACATATGGTGTACCTTTTTGTCAATTTTCCATTGCATGTAAGCTTCAAAATATTCGCATTAATTCCTTTTTAGATTTGGGGAAGGTCCCCATAGAAATTAAGATGCTTGAATTCCTTGCTCACAATTCCAACATAGGACAGTGGTCCTACTCAGGATCATCCATTAATTCTGGATCTGATTGTGTGGGATCACATGTGATAGATCATACAACCAGTTCCAAACTGAGAATATGTAAGTATACTCGTACCCCACTTAATGCAAAGTAATTTGATCAAAAATTTAGAATTTTGACTCAAGTATTGTGCATGGCACAGTTAGTTAAGGTAACTTTTATGGATTTTCTTTTTTTTCCTTTAGGATGATAAAGTACCACCGGCAGAAACCGATATTTTATATTCCAATCATCTGTGACGTCTTATTATTGTAAACTTATTTCTTATTTTTATATTTTATATTATTTTTTTAGCATGTTATTTTTTTTTTCAAAATATATATATATTTTTTTTTATATTATTTTTTTGTGACAATTGAGAATCAACTTATTAAGAACTAGACTATTATGTTATTAATAGCACCAACTTATTGGTGCTATTAAGTTTTCGATCATTGGAATAAAAAATATATAGTTATGTAGTGATTTTCTAGGATTGAGTGAATGATTGATTGAATAATATGATTAAAGGATTAAAATGATCAAAGGAATTTAATCTAACTGTGAAAAATTTGATAGCATTAAATATTTAACCGGATCGTCTCCCTTATTAATACTAATATCAATTAATATTATCAATATTATTAGTGGGGATCAGCTTATCTAGCTAGGCTTAAATTTAGAAAATAAACCTCTTTGCTTACTCTAAAAGCGAAAGGCAATAACATTGAGCATGTGAAAAACATATTAAAATACACTTCAATAAGAAAGAGATATATATTTATTAACCAAAGCATATGATGAATTCAACTACCTATTTTTTGTATGTTAGCTATTATTGATCGGTAAAAGATTTGTGAGCCACAAACTCAAATAACTAAAAGCTTATACCAATTGTTTATAGAAGTATGTATTGTAAGTATTTCTTTATACATTAAAATTCATAATTAAAAGAGTAACAATCATAAACTTCTCATGTGATATTATATATATATATATATATATATATATATATATATATATATATATATATATATATATATATATATATATATATATATATATATATTTAATCTTCGCTGGTATATCATTGAAACTTTCTTATCAATAGCTATCGTGGCATCTGCATCAGCTAATGGAATGATGTGTCACATGCGTTTTCTACTTGACATTCTTAGGATGCTTTAATTACCAGGAAGCAACAAAAAAAGGAAAAATGCCTAGCATATATGCTAGTTTTTGTAATTTAATTGCTTTATTTATTTTTAAAATTAATTTTGTTGGAAATGTGAAGTAACTAGCTAAGCTTCGAATTCAGGCTCTTAGGTATCAACCACCAAATCTTTTATCACTTGTGCTATGAACGGTCGATCTGGATCTTTAATTAATTCAAAAAAAAAAATTTCGTTAGCGTTATGTACATAAACTTAACTTTTTGTGTTAAATTACTTGAAAAGCATAATATAAAGAGTAATACTACGCAAGAAAGTAAAATCGATCGAGATGGTGTAATTTATAATATACAAATTACAAAAGTATATATGTAGGCCTCAAATACCATCGGAATAGAAGAATTATTTTAGTCTAGATTCTATTTCCATCTTCTTATTTGGGTGCATGCCCATCTCATTACTTATCATTACTTATAATTGAATCTTAACCTTGAAAATTAAGTTGGGCGAGTAATGTTGTAACAGAAAGATTTGTAATTTACCATTTACTGTTTGTTTATAGCTTGCACTAATAATAGCCTATTTATGAGGTACATTTAATGCTATCTTGGTGATTAATTAAAGTTTTTTTTGGATTTAACCTCACTCAAGTTAATTAACAGTTCTTCACACTGTCATAATGAGGGTGCAAGCAAATAATAAGAAACTTTTTTTTTTTTTTTTTTTTTTTTCGGGGAGTTGAAACCTATAAAGACCCCACAACTATAGGCCCCTCAACTTCGTATTTGTATTGACATCTTCTAAATTATTATTTTTTTTCTAATTTGAATAATTTCATTTAATTATATTAGAGATTTTCTTAGATATACTGATAATTCAATTAATTTTAAAGAATTTAATTGCTTTTTACAAAATAAACTGCATAATCACACAACAATTACTCGCTAATAACGACTAACAGAGCCATTAAAATGTATAAATTATTAATTTAAATTCCTGAAATAACTAAAAAAAAAAAAGGAACCAAAATTGTAGGATAATGTTGTCATCAAATTTTCTATTTGTGGCCAACACATAATTATCACTTGAAAGGAAGAATAAGTTTGTCCTCAACTTTTATTCAAACTGAAAATAATTATGCGTGCTTTTTAAAAAAGCTCAAAAACTAACTAAATGATTAGCTCATTTTGATTAATTATTCCATCCCTATTTTTCCTATCTTTTTAATGTGAGTTAGTGATATGAAAGTTAGATGACATTAATATCCCTAAATTTAGCAAACCACTCCATAAAAAGACATAAGACTCGAACTTTTAAGGATGATATCCTAACAATTATAGCACAAAATTAATAAAGAAAAATACTACATGTACATCCCATCTAGGGGTATGTGTACCCTTGCATCTGAGTGTTTATAATACCATTTAAAAATCTTAATTTTTGTTGAAAGCTTAGAATACAAATCTTATATCTATTTTGTAGGTGTGCAGATAATATTGCTTTTAATAAAATATGTCTTACCACTGTTTTAAAATAAGGGCAGTACGTTAACAAAGCTGGATTTAATTTTAAAATTTGAGTAGTGTTCTATAATTTCAATAAAGTTAAAGAGTGGTTTAGCTCATTTTTCTCGTCATATATGTTCACATACAAACAACAGTTAGAGAATTTGATTGAAATTGTAGCTAATTTGATTGAACGAATTTGATTGAAATTCAAACTAGCCATAATTAGAAGATAGATTCAAAACATTTCTTTCAATCAAATAGTAAACAAACAGTCACGTACTAAACAAGTTATACATGATATAGTTAGAGATAAATAATAAGCCTTTATTTTTCAAATAGTAAATGTATATTTTCATCAAAAAATGAAAAGAAGAAATGGTATATTCGTTACAATATTGCACTCGTAAAAGCAAAGTGTTGGTGCATCTTACTATCCGAGTTTACCACCCAAAAGGAGAGGTAGATATGGAGGACGAGGGGCTGGATTTTGTCCGGTTGTCCAAGGGAGGAGACACGAAACAGGAAAAGGTGGTGGAAGAGAGCGAAGGAAGAGATTTGTATATATCGAGAGGGTGATTACTATTATTATTATTATTATTATTATTATTATTATTATTATTATTTGTTTGATAGAAATATAATAAATAAATTTAATTAGAGATATGGAGTAATTAGATTTTGATTTTAAATCTTAAATATTAATATACTACAACAAAATTATGTTCTAGCGACATTTTTAAGTATTTCTAAAATTTGAAAAAAATGCCGCTAGCAAAAAAAATAACACTTATAATTAGTGCCGCTATATGTGCAGTCGATAGGGTATATAGCAACACATTATTATAATGTGTTTCAAAAATATGTCTCTATAACTTAATTTTGAATATAGATGAAATATATATAGGACACTTATACAAAAGTGCCATAAGGATGTGTCACTATAACCTAATTCCACTACAACAAAATTAGATTATAGGAACACATGTTTGTGACACTTTTTTACAAGTGTTCCAATTATAGTCCATCTATATTCAAAATTATGTTATAAGGACATATTTTTGGGGCACATTATAATAATGTGTCGCTATACACCCTAGCAACGGAACATATAGCGACACTAATGACAAATATCGGTATTTTTTTCAGCAATATTTTTTTTACTATTTAGCAACACTTAAAAGTGTCGCTATAGTATAGTTTTATTGTTGTGTTCTGTTATAGTTATATATATAATGTATAAATTTTTTAGCCAACTGTATTAGATACGGTCGGTAGTCACAGAAAGTGAGAGAGCTAGAGAAAGATAAAGTAGGAAAGAGAATAATAAAAATTATTATTATTAAATTTATTTTAAAAATAGTAAATAAATTAAGCTAAAAATATGAAATAATTAAATTTTAAAATTTTAAGTATTAGTAATATAAAGAATTTTTAGCCGAGTGTATTAGATACGATCAGTATGCTCACAAAGTTAGAAAGAGAGAAATTAGAGAAGAGAGAGAGAGAGAGAGAGAGAGAGAGAGAGAGAGAGAGAGAGAGAGAGAGAGAGAGGGGCGGAGGAGGGAGGGAAGGGTATAAAGCGCTACAGCTCTCACTGGGCCCCACCCTCGCCACATAGCGACACACTTGCCTGCGAGAGACTCCATCAAAACAACCCCCACCCCTTCTCTCTCTCCTCCAATTTATATTGAATTTTCATGGTTTATTTTAATTGTGGTGCAAATGGCTTGAGGAATGATAGAGGGAAGCTACAAGGGAAAAAGAGAATCATCAGATATAGTAGCTAGGGTGGGAAGGGAAAGTGTGACAAGGAACTCACCTCCAAAGAAAAAAAAAAGAAGCCAACCCATTACAACAACCCTTTTTTAGCCTCTAAATCCAACATCAAAGAAGGAGACGAAGGAGAGGAGGAAGCCAAGGAGAGGAAAGAAAGAAAGATCAGGTCTTTTGGATTGGTTTGTGCCTCCTTTTCTCCCCCCTTTCTCTCTTCTCCCTTTTAAATTTATATCCAAACTTGGTTTTTTTGTTCTCTTCTCTCTCTCTCTCTCTCTCTCTCTCTCTCTCTCTCTCTCTCTCTCTCTCTCTCTCTCTCTCTCTCTCTCTCTCTCTCTCTCTCTCTCTCTCTCTTTTCTACTTGTTTTTGAGTGCAACTGTTTGTTTGGATTGCAGCTCCCTTTGTTCTTTTGTTGAGAGAAGTAGGGAGTGCATAGTCGGGGAGGGGTTAGGCTAGTTTGGAGCTTTTTGCAATACCCATGTACTAAGATTTGGGTCTCTCTCTCTTTCTCTCTCTCTCTCTCTCTCTCTCTCTCTCTCTCTCTCTCTCTCTCTCTTGGTGTTGGTGTTTTTGTTGTCTTTTAGATTTAAAGAAGACGTTTTCAAGGGGTGGGGAGAGAAAGTGTGTGAGGAGATAGAACCAAAGGGAGATAGAGCTCCTGGTTGCATGTTGGGTAGTGAGAAATTCTTTTGTTGCTGTGCGATTTGGACTAGTCAGTGATATTTCCTTATTACCAGAAACCAAAACAACAACAGTGGGTTTGGAGGAAGAGACCAAGAAGAAGAACACCATCAACACAGAAGAGGCAAGAGTAAAGGGCAAAAAGAGACAAGTGTTGTTTTCCTTGCTTTGGGATTATATATTATGGCCGCCACCTCCTTCTTCGGTATCCGGGAGGATTCCGACCCCCGCAATCAGATGCAACAGCCGCCGCCGCCGCCACAGCATCAGCCACAGCTGCCACCCTCTTCTCAATCGCTGTCCGGCTCCACCGCCGCCGGGGCCGGGAGCTCTCAGCCTGTGGCTCCTCAGAAGAAGAAGAGGAACCAACCAGGAAATCCAAGCAAGTATCCACACTCCATGTCTATTGCATGTATTTTGTGTAATCCTACAAACCCTAGATTCATAAGCTATCTGATTATCATGACCTGGGTTTCGCTTGTTTAATTAGAGCATGTTCGGCGCAGCTTCCTCCGCCGCACACAAGTCGTGCCAAACAGGCTCTTAAAACAAAAACGAAATATTTATATATATACATATATGTACTACACTCTCTGAATACTAGATCAATCAATCATTCATTCAGAAGTGCGCTTTTCCTCCATGCCAAATCTTTGGAACGAAAAAAACCGAGCTTTCGGGCTAATTTCGAAAGGCCTTTCGTACTCGCGCGATCGAGAGCGGATTAACAATCAAATCACTCTCAAGCAAGCCCAATTGTTCTGAATAATAATGTCGAAATTTGTCATTGTGGTACGATTCGTTTGATCAGATCCGGACGCGGAGGTGATCGCGCTGTCGCCGAAGACGCTGATGGCGACGAACCGCTTCGTGTGTGAGGTGTGCAACAAGGGGTTCCAGCGGGAGCAGAACCTGCAGCTGCACCGCCGCGGCCACAACCTGCCGTGGAAGCTGAAGCAGAAGAATCCAAAGGAGGTGCGGCGCCGCGTGTACCTCTGCCCCGAGCCGACATGCGTCCACCACGACCCGTCGCGCGCGCTCGGCGACCTCACCGGCATCAAGAAGCATTACTGCCGGAAGCACGGCGAGAAGAAGTGGAAGTGCGACAAGTGCTCCAAGCGCTACGCCGTGCAGTCCGACTGGAAGGCGCACTCCAAGACCTGCGGCACCCGCGAGTACCGCTGCGATTGCGGCACCCTCTTCTCCAGGTACTCGATCCCCCAAATGATATTTTTTTTTTTTTAAAAAAAAAAAAGAATCACAAAGTAAATTATATATATGTAATATCACTATTAACAATAATTAGCTCATCATGCATCTTGCATTTAGGGTTTTTCTGTCCATGATTGGGTCATCATTCCGGTTGAAAGAGATTGGTGGTGATGTTACTCGTGCACTGACTCGCATCATTAGGGTTGGGTGTTTTTTGGGTGGGTGTGTGTGGGATTAGGGTTAGGGTTAGGGTTGTTAGGGGTGGGGATTGGGATTGGGGTTTGGATTGGATTGGATTCCTTTCTTTCTCATTTGGTGACAGGAGAGGAGGAGGAGGAGGGGGAGGGGGAGGGGAAGGGAAAAGATCATGTCACTGGGGGGGCCGCAGTGAGGAACTGCTCCCACGTGAACCCGTCTCATGGAACTGAAACTGCCGTGGTCTCCTCACATTGAGACTTCAAAAAAAAAAAAAAAAAAAAAAAGCACTCCTCTTTATCCTTGAAAACAACGCCCTCTTTTTTTTTTTTGCTCTCTCTCTCTCTCTAAATGGCTCACGTTCTCTCTCTAGTTCACGTGGTGGCATGTAGGCAAGGGCATAGCAGGTTTGTTCTCATGTGGGTTGGATATATGTGTGGGCATTGCAAGGTCCACAATCTATCTCATGGCCATTTTAATTTGGCTTCAGAGAACATACATTGTACCAGCTCTTTCTCACATAGTACCCAAAGAATAATGTGGTAAAAGTTTGAGTGGGGATGTGAAATTAAATGGAAGTTGTTTTTTTGCTAGTGTTGATAGATTGAGTGTAGGGGTTGGTCATTCATTGAGCCACTGGAAATATATATATATATATATATATATATATATATATATATATATATATATATATATATATATATATATATATATATATTTAGAGAGAGAGAGAGAGAGAGAGAGAGAGAGAGAGAGAGAGAGAGAGAGAGAGAGAGAGAGAGAGAGAGAGAGAGAGAGAGAGAGAGAGAGGATTGTATAATTAACTTGGTGGTTTATTTTTCATGATTTTGGTAAAATTTCTTGATTTGGAATGGGTGGCGAAGTTTATAGCTTGTGGAAGTTGATGAGGAATGTTGTGCAAGCATTGTAGGGTTTTTGATGGGTTTGCTTTCATGCTTACGGCAAAAATTCTCGCCTTGCATTAATTGAACACTCGGTCCCAGAAATGGGCTTCTACTGACATGCATGGACTGAGCCTTTTCAACTTCGAGGAGAATTTCTTACCCTCCATTTAAGCTACCCAGTCCTTATTGGGGAAGTGGAATTAACAACTTGAGCTCTCTTCTTCCTTCATTTGCTGTCTTTTTTATAATTAAATGAACTACGTGCTTTCCCTATTTATTGAAGATTCTATCATTGGAAACTTACTGGGTGGGCTGCTTCATTCATTAAAGCCTACTTCCATTCTCAATTTGGCAATATTGTTAGAACACGAGCATTCAATGAACACCAAGAAAAGATAAAAAATGTACTTCAAGCCAATCTAGTTTGAAAAGGAATAGCCATACTAATATTGCATTATATAGTATTGAGAGACTACTTAATTACTGAGTTTGATTTAAAGATCTACTTTGAATAAGAATTTGTCTGGATGTCAGAATATGTTACATATAATTAGTAATAATTGTTGCATTATTAATTTGTTTCATAACAACCTAAGAGTTCACTTTCAATGTATTGTATAATACTCTTGGTTATGATTTTTAAGATAATGCATTTCACATGTACCTGATGTAGCATGTTCTAAGAAAATAATTTACACAAGGCATATATTATTATGAAGCATATATGGAAAATGCTTTGCTTACAAACAAATCTCACAATATTTATTTGTAAAGTGTTGTGAAATTTGTTTATATATATATATATATATATATATATATATATGCCTCATCTTTCAATCACTGAAATTAAGATTCAAGTAAATGAATTTGATTTTAGGGAATTAATACTACCGAAGCCATAAGGAAGCCACATTTATGAGGGACATATGAGACTTATCAAATCTAATCAAACATAAGTAAATAATAATTTATGATTAAATTTAACTGCTAATGAAATCACTCTTTGATTTAAGCGTCTACAAATACTATCAAATATCACTCTTTGATTTAAGCGTCTACAAATACTATCAAATACTATCAACTATTTACTATTATTTCTTCTACAAGAATGTAAAGTACAACACACACATTCATCTAATAATCCTTGCCCTAATCACCATTAATAATGCAGGAGAGATAGCTTCATAACCCACAGAGCCTTCTGCGACGCCCTAGCACAAGAGACTGCAAGAATCCCTCCGGGGATAAACCCCATCGGAAACCATTTGTACGGCAACAGTAACATGAGCTTGGGCCTCTCTCAAATGAACTCCCAAATGTCTTCTTTACAAGACCAGCCGCACCCTTCCGCCGACCTTCTCCGTCTCGGCGGCGGCGGCAACGGCAGCGGCAATCCGCAGTTCGATCATCTCCTCTCCTCTTCCGCCTTCCGCCCACCGCCGCCACCTCTGCACCCGCACTCGTCGTCGCCTTTCTTTCTCGGCGGTGGTGGTGGCACGAGCCAGGAGTTTCATAACGAAGACCCTCAGCCTCAGCAGCATTCTCTTCTCCAAAGCAAACCCTTTAATAGCTTAATGCAACTCCCTGACCTCCAAGGAAACGCCAACAACTCTTCGTCGAACTCAGGCGCAGTGGCGGCCGCCAATATGTTCAACCTCGGCTTCTTCTCCAACAGCAGTAACGCAATTCCGATGAACAGCAGCGTCTCCGACCAATTCAACGGTGGCGGCAACAACAACGGCAGCAACAACACAGAGCCCGGTAACCTCTTCCCAGGCAATCTCATTGGCGGCGATCACCACATCGGAACGGGACTCTCCTCGATGTATACCAACTCGATGCGTGGCGAATCGGTCCTGCCACAGATGTCAGCGACTGCATTGCTTCAGAAGGCGGCGCAGATGGGTGCGACGACGAGCGGCGGCGGGGGCGGCGGAAGCTCTTTGTTGAGAGGTTTCGGAAGCACTTATTCTAACAGCGGTGCAAATAAGCCTGGCGGGTTTAGGTCCGGTAGCTTTGGCGAGAGCTCGAGAACTCAAGTTGAGCATGAAAACCACTTCCAAGACCTCATGAACTCGTTAGCAAATGCAAGCGGTAACATGTTTGGCGGCGGCGGCGGTGGCGGCGGCGGAGGAGTTGCTGCTGCATTTGGTGGGAATTATATGAGTAGTGGGCAGGAGCAGGAGACCGCGGGGCTCGGCGGTTTCGACCGGCTGACTCGTGACTTTCTTGGTGTCGGAGGAAGCATGGTGAGGGGCATGGGGGGTGGAATCTCTCAGAGAGAGCAGCATCATGGGCTCGACATGAGCACGCTAGATTCGGAGATGAAGTCCGGTGGTGCTGCCCAGAGCCGATCGTTCGGAAGCGGAAATTTGCAATGAGAATCTATCAACAAAATTCATCTCAAATAAGTTATTTGGATATAAAGAGAGAGAGAGAAAGAGATGCTCTTCAATAAGTTTGATGATGAAAGAGATCCACTGCAACAAGTGTGCATCACAAAGGAGGAAACCCTAGCTAGTAGGTATATCTGTAACTCATGAGCATGGTCAAGTAGGAGAAGGTTCCGTTATTGCATGTTATAATGTAGTTTTTATAGGTAGTGTAGTCGTAGCTAGGATCTAAATAACTGCGACTTTTTGTTGTTGTTGTTGTTTTTTTTCTTTTTTTTTTTTTTTTTTTTTTTTTTTTTTGCTTCTGTGGTATCTTAATTTGTACTTCTTTAATTTGGTGTCGTAGGGGCTTCTTTATAGATAGTCCTAAACATGGCATGGCTTTTGTTTCTTTACTTCTTTCCTTTGTTTCTACTGTTTTTTCTGTTCTACTATCTTTTTCCTACTATCAAGTTGCCACTGCTTAATGAAAAGTTTCTGCTGCTCCTACAAAGTTCCGACCTAAAGCTGCGGTTCTTATGCTTATGCATGAGACAACGCTGGCACACCTGTCTCACTGCTTATTGTGAGAATACCACCACATACACAACTTCGCATCCTCTTGTATATATCCTCTACACAATTATGCAGTGACCTGTCCTCTTGTGTTGTTTTCCTCGTGTTCTACCCCCCCCCCCTCTCTCTCTCTCTCTCTCTCTCTCTCATGTACATACAGGAGCTCACGAGAAAAACACACATAGATGGTGCTTAGCTACAGTACAAAACAACATGCATGCTCTTTCTACGCGAAGAGAGAGAAAGAGAACCAGGCCTGTGAACGAAGAGCTAGCTTGGCTAAGGTAATTAAATGATGCACTGTAATAATTAATACAAAGTTTCAACTTCGACTCGTACGTTTCATTTACAAATATTAACACCTAAACTTTTATTGTAAACCAATTAATATATATATATAATTAAAACGAAGAGTACGCACGTAGTTTGTTAATTAGTCTTTTCATATAAGCTAAACTTTCGTTGTGTACTAGTAGATACATACAAGTAAGCGGGTCCACGTGAAAAAAGAATTATTGAAAAGGAACATAAAAATATGTACGCATACTCCTCTCAAAATATTCTTACTCTTCTATATACAAAAAGAATGTTTTATTTCCGTTCCAAACATTCCATTTCCACCTCTCTCTATATAAATTCCTTTTTGATGGAATATAATAATTATTTTAATGTTGACCTTATCCATCTGTTTTGGTCGCGCGAAATTCGCACCAATAGTTTGACTCAGTCACGAGAGCGTCGCCCCCTCACACACTACGCTAACTTGCGCCGGAATCCACGTGGCGGCGCACTTTAGCACTTTTTTTTAACTTTTCCAGTTGTCGACATCTGATTTTACTGTTTTGTCCTCCGAATCTCGCCTCGGAGCACACCTGGGCACTGTGGTAATTTCCACGATTATCGGTGGCATTTTGTGTCGTTTGGGGATTCCACACAAATATACTTCAGTTTTTTTTTTTTTTTTTTTTTTTTTTTTTTTTTTTTTTTTTTAAGTCTCTACAGTGAAATTACTATTTAAACCCGACAAGGGAATGAACAAGCCTCGGAATTTGCTATATTCAGATACATTATTTCTGGGTCCCACGAGCTAGTTGATTTATCAAGTTACATTTAATGCTGTCAAAATGGACACACTAAGTTAAAAAATAAATAAAAATTTAAAAATAATTAGAAATAAAATTATTTTTTGGATGAAAATTATATTATTTTTTAAAAAACATAAGATAAATAGTAGTTGAATAGTTAAATTAAAATAGTAAAAATAAGAATAATTATAATTTTAAATTAAAAATATTTTATATACTTAATTAATATTAAAATATTAACTAAAACTAATTTAATAAATTAATAAATTTATTAGTTATGAATATTGTATAAGATAATAAATTTTTTTTAATTAATTAATTAACTATAAAATATAACTTAACTTTTTAATTAATTAATAAATTATCTAATTAGTTAGATAATTAGTTAAGAAATTAATTTATTGTTCAAAATATTAATTAGTTGACCGATATAAATATTAATTATTAGATAAACACATTAAATAATTAATTTTTAATGAGCTAATTGGCCATAAATAGTTATTTATTTATTTATTTAATTATTCAATTAATAGATAATAACTTAAATATATTAATTAAATTAATTAATAAATTAATATAATAATTAAAATTATATTTAAGCTTTAATTAAGCTTGTGGAAACAAGTTTGTTCCCGTGATAATGGTAAAACAACTGTTCCAAAATTATACCAGCTTATTTTTTAAAAAAAAGTCTTATTATTAATTTCTTCTATTTCCAAATAATGTTTGGATATAAAGTAGGGTATAAAGACTTATTCCTTTTTTTTATATCCCTAACCAAATAATGCCTCCCAAATGTTATGTTATTTGATCTAATTAATATGCCTTCTTTGACTATTCTGTTGGCAAGTTTTGGTCCAGGCTAAGTCGACATGAGCTTAAAAATACGCATATTTAATAGAATTTATTTACTTATATATATATAAATTAATCAACCTTTTCTTGAACTCGATTTTTATTCTCACTAAATCCCTTTTTCCAAGCTCTGCTTCAAGGCATGTCTTTTAGGTTCTTCTCCAAGACATGCCTTTTAAGGCTTTTTTCATGACTCATTGTAAATTCATGCATCCAATCCGCGCCTCTCGAGCACTCTTAATTCTTCAAGGCATGTCTTTCAAATTTCCTTTATGAGTCATCGCAAATCCATACACCTAACTTATTCCTCTTGGGTTTGATTGTATTGAATGCACTAACCATCTTAATCCATGAATCTAATAACGTCTCTCAGACACAATTCTTTTCTTTTGAGTGCACCTGTTTCATGATTATATTCGTAAGAACCACTAATTTGCGCACACTACATCACTTAGATGAGTAGTTTGGAATCACCAAATCATGCTCTGAATTCAAAAATTATCATTTAGACGAGTAGTTTAGGATCGTCAAATCATACTTTGAAATAGAAAGTTTTGAATCCACCCACATAAGTCTAAAAATATGATGTATTTAATGAAAATTATGTAATCTAAAAGTTTAAACCTACAAATTTGAACCCACTAATGTATATCGATCTTTTTGCGCTTTTATAATTGTGCAAGATGGAACTATTTATGCGTGAACTCTTAACATATCATTTTTCTTTTTTCTAAATAAAATTAAAGTTAATTTTGAGTTTTTTTTTTTCAATTATGTTTTAAATAACTATGATTTAATCTGGTATATCCTCGATGAGATTTAACCCTCTTAGTTTGTGAGTTCGACCCTTAATTTCTTCATGCATGTTCCATAAACTAAAATTAATTTTATTTGTTATCGTCTAGCTCTGCGTCTACTGCATATGATTTTCACGTGTTTCGTCCATGCGTACACATGATATAGTTTCCAAAATAGAAGAAACAAAAATATAAGACTGTTTCTAAATTATTTTTATTAGATTAATCTATTGAAAATAAATTGGGCTGTTGAGTTATCAAAATGAGTTACTATTTAAAATGAATTAAAATGAATCAAAATAAGTTAAAAGATACTATTTAAAATGCAAACCAATTAAAAAAACTTGTTGTCTTTACACACCGAATTAATTAATAGAATTTTAAAACAAAAAGACCAACCTGACTTTGTGATTATATAATAATCTGAAATTAAAGAGATGGAAAATTTTTATATGTGGCCAAATTTTCAACTTTTTAGCTCTTATTATATATGGGAGTAGGACCACTTTTTATTACTGAGCCAAATGATCAGATCAGAGAATAGTCATTTTCATTCCAATTCTCCTTCAAATATTATTTAATATCTATTTAATCTACAGTTGGTAAAACTATTTACAGGGAAAGCATGCATGTGAACCTGCTTGCTCACGTGAAGAGAGTGGACACAGCTAGAGCCTTCACGATTACTACTTATATTGTAAAACCAATAACCTTGTTGCGCAAACCTATTTAAAGTTACGTGGTATAAATATATATAGTTTGCTAAAATACTGTTAATAATATATAAACAATATTTATTATTTATTTTTTGGCTATTAAATATTTAAATTTTAATGAATAATTGATGAAATAGTAATAATTCAAGAATAAGAGAATGTATAGTAATCACTATTTATATACTATTACTAATATCATAGTTGAACTCTCTCTCACTCTCTCTCTCTCTCTCTCTATATATATATAGAGGTGGTATTTATCTATGTTAACTCACTAACTATAGTATCTATTTGGAGCAGTTGATTAGTAATTTTTATTCTAAGGTATATAGGAAATGGTGATTTGCTTCACGTTTTCTGCAGAAATAAATGCACTCGTAAAGAATATATATGGCACTGTCAACTTGTTTCAAAAATAAATGAAACAATTAATTGTGTCACATGCTCCGACTCTTAATTATTTTATTTTCTTCGAATTGTATCAAATATATGCGAAATTGGGTTGGGATTAAATTCCAAATATTAATTTGTAGGGTGGAGTGTTTTATATGAACAGTAACTATCAACTGTGAAAACCTAGCAACATTCTTCAACATCGTATTACCTCGCTAAAGAACGTTCTTTCAATGCTTACTAATAAAACACGAAGCGCACAGTAAGGGAATCTAAGCTTGTTTCTTACCGGTTAAAATAAAATTTAAACATTTTTCTAACACAGTTATATATATATATATAGAGAGAGAGAGAGAGAGTTCGTTACTATATTTTGATGAATACGATCAATTTCATACTCACTTGATAAATATTATTATAATTTTTAAAAATTATGAAATTTAGTTTTTATGAGTTTAAAATGCCATAGATCATATTTAACGATATGAATTATCGATTTAAAAGCTCCATTATCAAAAATAACATATAAGTACTTTTAAAATACAAATGTAATGATAAAAAATTTACAAGTATAAATTATCTTGTACTTTTAAAAATATATATGCTCTACTTTTTATATATATATATATATATATATATATATATATATATATATATATATATATATATATATATATATATATAACTGTGTTGATGTTGATACAAAATGGATTACACATGGGGATTCTTTTGTTTCCTAGTAACGTCTAAATCTTTGCTGAGCCTTTTGGTATATATGAAGAATATATTGCAGTACGGCTTGTTCTCTCGACTACAGTGATGGGCCAAGCAAGTGAGAATCCAATGTTAGTGATATATATATATATATATATATATATATATATATATATATATATATATATATATATATATATATATATATGCAGATACGTCCATGGTGGTCGTCACATGTATACACTCATTGAAAACTAATACGTTAACGATATTCAAACGCAGAGCAATGCGATGCCCGCTCCTTGCAAAAGTTAGTACATAGAATCTGGTTGGCATAAATGACTGTGATTTGCGTGAATTTTTTTCATTATATAATTTTTACGGTTAATTAATATATATTCTTCTTCATTTCTGTGTTGCTCTTGCTGATATATAGACGGATCTTGGGCTCTCGTTGATTCTTCATGTACAACGAATTTTCTCTCCAGGAGATGCTACGTATATATATACTAGGTGGGGCTGTGGCCTGATATGAAGAGTCGTGATTGGAAATGGATTTTGTTTAACCCAGCCAAAGCTTCTACAAAAAAAATATTAATTTTTTTTTAATAGAGCAAGTTTAAAAAAAACATTGCAACTTTTATTATTAGTACCCTATACTGCAGTACTCGAGATCTACCTAAGGTGTAATGCTGATCCACCAAGTATTTTTTTTTTTTTTTTTGAGAAAAATATAACATGCTATTTGTTTTGTTTCTTTTGAAATAAACTTAGCTGAAAATATAAAAGAACTAGACTTCAAATTCGAAACCTTAGATATCAACCACCAAATACGGGCTTTTTTTGAAATTGACCCTATAAAAATTTAAATTTTTGAAAATGGCCCTGCAAAATTTGTATTTACAAAAATGGTCATCTTCCTGCCACGTCAGCGCGCCACGTCAGCCGGGGCGCCACGTGTGGCGGCGTAGTAAAGAAGGCCCTTAATATCAAGTTAAAGGCGCTGAATGGCTCAGCGCCTTTACTGTTTTGCACTGAAGGCGCTGACTGGCTCAGCGCCTTCAGTGTAAATCACTAAAGCCGCGAAAAATGCCTAAGTCCTCAGTGTAAGCGCTTCTCTGTGAAGGCGCTGAGTGGGTAAGCGTCTTTAGTGATTTACACTGAAGGCGCTGAGCCAGTCATCGCCTTCAGTGCAAAACAGTAAAGGCGCTGAGCCATTCAGCGCCTTTAACTTAATGTTAAAGGCGCTGACCGCTTCAGCGCCTTTAACTTAATGTTAAAGGCGCTGACCGCTTCAGCGCCTTCTTTGCTACACCGGTGGCGAACAGACGTGGCGGCCCCGGCTAACGTGGCGCGCTGACGTGGCAGGAAGAGGGTTATTTTTGTAAATACAAATTTTGCAGGGCCATTTTCAAAAATTGAAATTTTTATAGGGTCAATTTCAAAAAAAGCCCACCAAATACTTTGCCACTTATACTAGAAACAGTTGATGATACATAAAGTGTTGTGTTGTAGTTTTGCTATAAGAAACATTACAATTAACATCACTTTAATGTTGCGTTTGGTTCACATTATAAAAAATTATCATGAATAAAAGAATGTTCACATATTTGATTTTTACTCTATTATTAAAAAAATAGTATTTTCGTGTTTGGTTCGCACAGTCATATTATTTTATTAATTAATTTTAGATACAAATATCTTTTTAGAAAAATTAAATAAAATATTAATGACCAAATGAAAATAAATAATTTTTTTTTAAATTTAGAGAGAAATTTGAGATTAAAGAGAGACTGAGATAGAAAAAGCTAGAGAGTATTTTACGTTAGAGATGTGAAAAAATAAAAAGAGGGGAATGACTTAGCTTAAGAGATTTGAGGTTAGAAGGAGCGAGCGAGTTGAGATTTTAAAGAAAAATCGGAAGAGAGAGTATAACTTAGAGGGAGTGCAAAATAAAAAATAGAGATTGATAGAGTCGAGATTAATAAAAAAATAGAGATACGACTAAAATGAGAAAATATGTTTAAATTTAGAAAGAGAAAGATAAGATTAGAGAGAGGCATAATGTTTGAGGGTAAAGAAATTTTTTTTATAATTATCTCAATCCATTAATGTGAGAGTACTCATCCTCTCTTAAAGCAATTAATAATGAGATCAGTATTATAGGATAAGTCTCATTTCCAAGTGTTTTTAATATTGTTGACTAGATTATTTAATGCATTTAGTCAAATCTCATCATTTTTTTTATTTCTGTTGGGATTACTGAAATTTTTTAAAAAATAGCACAAACCAAACACTCCCTAATAACTTTTTCGTCTAGCAAAAGTAAGAGCTTTAAAATTTTAACTTCTTTAATTTATTGACAATTAAGTTTACATTTTAATTAACTTTCCACCAAGAAAAAAAAAAATGTAAGGAACTTCTTTATTTGCCAATAGAAAGCGAAAATAGAAGATGCATGCCTTGTTTGGTATTGTTATTATTTTATTAATTTTTTTAATAGAATTTCAACATGTGTTTGATTGTAATATTTAAATCCATAGTATTTGTTTAACAACAGCAAATAAAAATTATAAGCAACTTTGTTTTGCTCCTAAGATTAACAAAAAAAAAAAAAAAGTTGTATTGCATCACTTGTTGGGATGTATTATAAACTAATTAACCATAACAATAAGAGAAAAAATTTTCTAACAATATAACAAATTACATAAAATTAGTGTTGAAAAAATATAAAACATGGCAACATCAGACAAGGCCATAACTTTCCAGTGGAAGAGCTTTCAAAAAAATTAACTGCGTGCTTGGTGGCGTCCAAAATCTATACAAAATTATTAATCCTCAATATTTGAATGCCACGTGGCACTCTTTCTTTCATCTCAATTTTCAATTAATTAAATCCCGCTATTTCCTTCATCCCAATTTTCAAATAATTAAATCCTCAACAATTACCTTAATTAGCTCTAATTAATTAATTATTATTCTATTAAATTCTCAACAATTACGTTAATTAGCTCTAATTTCTAATTAATTATTACCCCATATATACAGCACTCTTTCCTTCATCCCTCTTTCCAATCAGCACTTTTCCTTCATCCTAATTTTCAATTAATTAAATTAATTAGCTCCAATTAATTATTACCTTATTAAATTCTCAACAATTACCTTAATTAGCTCCAATTAATTATTACCCCATGTCCATTGCAACTTCACACGGTTAATTAGCCCATGTATCCCATAGTTCCAATTAATTACCTGTTATTCCATTCAATTGTTGCAACATTTCATCTTCCTTCACCATCTATTATTGCAACATTTCATCTTCCTTCACCACTATGTCTCCTCCCTTCGGCTTCCTCTCTCATCCGTTCTATATTTACTTCCACTTTGATATATATATATATATATATATATATATATATATATATATATATATATATATATATATATATATATATATATATATATATATAATGCATTTTCTTTTTATTTCGAGAATTTTTTTAATTTGAGTGTTGAATCGAGAGTTTTGATGGTTGGTTTTGGGTTCTGCTGGGGTGATCTTGGTGGAGTTTTTTGCGCCCTGTTGCTGACATTGCCCGACCCTAGAACGTGGGAGCATGCTGACTCGAGAGGTAAAAATCGCCACCATTTTTTTTTGATTCTTTGTGAGCGATTCTTTACGGTTTTTTTTTTTTTTTTTTTTTTTTTTTTTTTTTTTTTTTTTTTTGTCTCAGGAATCTATATCAAATTTTTCTATTTGGTGTTGCTGTAAGACCTAATGCAACCTTTTTTACCTAATATTTTATTTTATTAATTACTATATACGTAATTTAATTTTTTACCAATTTTATTTTATTTTTTTGCAGAAATCTGTCGGCGGTTTATTACAATGATTTATCTTTTATATGCTGGTGCACTTCTCCGATTCTCCGGTAAGCCGTAATTCAACACACCTATATTTTAGGTGGTATAAAAATTTTGGAACATTTGATTTGATGTTATTTTAGTTATAATTTTAAAATTTTCTAAAAATATTTTTAAAATTTATTATTGAAAGTAAACAAACATGTAATCTAAAACACAAATTTGGCGTGCATGTTTCGACAGCTTACGTTTGACTATATAGATGGCATCGACCATAAACATTGGCATCAAATATCTACAAGTGGAACAATTAAAACAGATTGTTTGACTATATTGATGGCATCGACCCTTAATGTTGGCATCAAATATCTACAAGTGGAACAATCAAAACAGCGTAAGAAAAATTATCTAATATACTTCTTTTTTTTTTTTTTTTTTTACATAGTACTTTCTATTTTTAGCACTCAAAAAATTAATTATTTATAAGCTTTTGTATGTGAGAAGTTATAACTACAACTTGGATGAAACCATGAAGCAATCAAAAGGCAAAAAAAAAACAAAGTGATTAGGTAATTATTGTATTACATTTTTTAAATTTTTTTATTCATGCATTTATAAATTAAATAAAATAACTTAGCATTTGCATATATGCTTTCTTTAAACAATACCTTATATCTTTTACTTAAAAAACTTATTATTTATCATCTTTTTGTATGTAACATTAGAAGTTCTAAGATCAATTTGGATGAAGTGCAAAGCAATCAATAGGCAAAAAAAGAATGCTTAGATAATTATTGTATTAAAATTTTAAAATTCTTTTGTTCCTACATTTTAAAATAAAATAAAATAACTTGCATTTACTCTTTTTTATTTGTAGTTACGTTGAGAGTTTTGAAACCGATGAAGAAAAGAAATGGAGATTGTCAAAACAAAAAGAAGAAGAGAAATGAAGATTGTTAAAGTAAAGATATTATAAGAATTATTTGCTATAGCTTTCGAATAATATGTGTGATATACTTACCATATTTTAATTTTGTGTGTTATTTTCATATTTTACTCCTACAAAGTACGTAATATATGTAACTACAGTATTGGTAGTGACTTACAAAGTCAAAATACGTATTTTTTCATGTTATTGTAGTGTCAAAAATTATTCATATTTTTATTTTAATAATATCTGCCCGCTGTATCGCTCGGGTACTACACTAGTCTTACATTATTGGATAAAAAAGATTTGGGTGCAAAAACATATATATATATGAGTAATGCTACATGTACACCCCGAAGGGGTGTACATCCTACGCCTCCACCCTTTTAATGATGTCGATGTTTTTTACGGGTCACATCAAGTGACCCCTCATCACACCCCCACCCTTAGATGGGTGGGGGTGTGAGATGTACACCCCTTACGGGTGTACAAGTAGCATTTTCCTATATATATATATATATATATATATATATATATATATATATATATATATATATATATATGAGTAATGCTGCATGTACACCCCGAAGGGGTGTACATCATACATCTCCACCATTTTAATGGTGGCGATATTTTTTACGGATCACATCAAGTGACCCATCATCACACCCCCACCCTTAGATGGATGGGAGTGTGAGATGTACACCCCTTACGGGTGTACAAGTAGCATTTTCCTATATATATATATATATATATATATATATATATATATATATATATATATATATATATAAGCAATGCTACATGTACACCCCGAAGGGGTGTACATCATACATCTCCACCATTTTAATGGTGGCGATATTTTTTACGGGTCACATCAAGTGACCCATCATCACACCCCCACCCTTAGATGGGTGGGGGTGTGAGATGTACACCCCTTACGGATGTACATATAGCATTTTCCTATATATATATATATATATATATATCTGTTTTTTTCATGGAACCGTATAAACTAAATCGTAATCGAATTATTATTATCTAAATAATATAATATTTTTTTAAAAATAAGTAAAATACTTTTTTGCATACTTTCGTATGTAATGTATTATTAAAATAGATTTAGTGCAAATCAAACTGCAATTGTAGGCGCGGGCTAGCGCGGCTTAAAAGATCTTCATTAGGGGGTTACTCAAGGCCCATGGGCCGACCCATTTAGAACCGTAAAACTCATCCTCACCGTCCATTGCAGCAAAGCAGAGGGAGACTCAGTTAACCAGCTCGACCGTATACCTCCCATACAAAAATCAGATACAACGAGATTACATGTGTGGTTACTGATGACGTGGTGCCCTTGGTCTACGAGATTTATTTTATGGGTCTATTGATGACGTGGTGAACGTGACCTACGCATATATTTTGCGCAACCCATCTTTTCCATTTCCAGATAAATAAATAAAGGGAAAAAAAAAGGGGCAAAACTCGACGCTCGAAGAGCTCCACCTCCGCTTTGCTCGAAACCCCTCCTCATCCTCCTCTCCTCTCTCCTCTCTCGCCATGGCGATCGCGCTCCGAAGCATCTCCCTCTCCATCCCCCGCAACTCCTCTCCGCCGAGGCGCGGTGGGGCTCGGAGTGTCTCGCCCTTCTTCCGCCACCCGAGGCCTCCTCCCCTTCTCCTCCGCGCCTCTTCGGCGCCCTCGTACGCGAACGGCTCCGTGCGCTCGCGCCGCGACGCGGATCCCGTGGAGGTGATCGGGATCGGGAGCCGCAAGGACGCGGTCATCGATTTCTGCTCGAGTTCCCGCTCCGTTTCGTCTTCTCTCGTCAGATTCTGGTAACCGAATCAAAGCGCACTTCTATTTCCGTTCGATCGTGTTCGCATTGTGTTTGCATTGTGTTGGATTTCAAATAGGAGCAGTTTAATTCGAATTTGAGCTGCTTATGACTTCAAACTGTTCAATTTTTCGCTCTCCTGATTGAAATAGATAGTGAAATTATGGTTGAAGGTGCAAAATTTCATACAATTGTTGGTTTTTTTTTTTCTTTAAGGTGTTTCTACTTTCTTTTGGTTTTAGGACCATATATATGAGAGATTCGTCTAAAGTGCAATTGCTTCAAAGGTGTCATGGAACAGGTACGTAATTCATCTTAAGTTCACGAATTCTATCTGATAAACATTTCTAAAGTCACTTATCAAAATCTGAGTCCATCTTAGCTGTAGTTGATACTTTTACAGCTGTAATTTAGTCCTTTCGTCATGCATTGTGAGCTAAAAGAATTCAACTGGACCTTTGCATTAGTAACCAAACTAGCATGAAATTATTGTAGAAACTTTAGGAGCTGTTTAACTATTGGGCTATGCTTACTCATTGACAATATATGTGGTGTTTGTTACACACTAGTATTAGCGGAAAAAGTTCTTGTTTCATCAAGCTGTTGTTTGTTTGAAAAGTAGTGCATGCTACAGACACATGCAAACCAGAAGACTATGAGGCAGTACTATGCGCTATCAGGATAAAATGTTCCAAAGTAGTTAATATATATTACAGTAAAGTCCTAGGTAGTGTCTTTGTTTTAATAGATATTGATGGCCAATTATATTGGGAGCACATATTCTTTCATTTGGGGCCCTTGTCTTCTCCTGAGTTGCTATCTATGCTCTGGCCGTGATCTTACCATATCTTTGTTTTATTTAATGAAACTTCTTGCTGTGATATGTCCCTTAGTTTTTCAGTCAGAAAGATAATGCGCTAACTATTCTCATAGCATTGTTCTGGAGACTATTTCTTCTAGATGTATCCTACTTGCTTTGGAGATTTACTTATCTCCATCATCATGCCTCGATTTATCTATATTTTAACTCTTGATTTTTCTAGATAGTGTTGCGAAAAGACAATGACAATGCCTGGCCTTCACATTCCTTATTTCAGGTGGTGTTTTCAGAGATGTGGAATTTCCGCTGTCTCTTCATCCATGTCCTTCAGCTCTTATTCTTGTTTGTACACTCCTTGTCTTCTCTATATTTTCACCTTCTATGATTTTTGTATTGTTTACTGCTTTAAAGAACTAGTACTCTATGTTTTTCGTCTTCTATGATTTTTGTATTGTTTAGTAGCTTTAAAGAACTAGGATTTATTGCATACTTTTTTTTTGTACCCAGGGACTTTTAGATCGGTGTATTACTACATGTCCGGCTTACTAGTTTTGGCAAATATAAGGTTGTTTATCACATATTATGAGCATACTGGAGAATGGAGAATTAACCTAAACATTTTGGGACGAGAGCCCTTGGTGCCAACTCAATCACTATAATGTATTCCTCTTCGTTAAAATGTTTATTCGGTGGTCAGCTCACAAACTACGAATGATTTAAGCAATTTTCAAGGGGGTAAAGAAAAAGTGAGTGAAAAAATAAGAAAACGCAACTTCACCCTCTCCAATTATGCTATATTTTCCCTTGTTTACTTGGTTTGGGAAAAAGGATAATCTTGAAGGTTGAAAAGTGGCCTCTACACTGTAATGGGGAGGTGGACTGCGTCTGTCAGTTGTCACAAATCCAATACCGGACACTGAAGGAAAGTGCTTCTAGCTATTTTTTTTAATCAGATCAGCCCCTCTGATTCCTACCCAAGAGAAATGTTGTCTTTTGAGAACCCAAAAAAAGTAGGAATGTCACATTCTCCCTTGACCAAGACTTTCTGTGGCTCACAATTTGGTTGGCAGAATTCCTACTTTCATGGGCCAGCAATAGAATGTTAAGCCATGAGGATTTGAATTATGCATATCCTGATTTTCAACATTAAAATATTGATTTTCTGTTTGCTACTTTAATATGCTATTCACTGCAGATTGAAGTTAGTTATCTCAATACCGTTGCTGAAATAGTGATGCATTATGTTGATTACATAATGAAGTATTTTCATATTCTGTGTTACTCATGTAGGTGGCAAGTGCAGGACATGGATTAGACCATATCACAGCAATAGAGCTTCTTAATGCTGTCAAATCAGCAGGTGGATTGACTATCTCTATATTTCTAAAGCCATTTAGTTTTGAGGGGCAAAGACGGCAAGAGGAGGTTAAGTATTTACATTTTCACCCTATTTTTAATCTTGAGTTTTACCTTTCTTTCCTTTGCAACAAGAAAAATAAGAACAAATTTAGCTTATCCATATGCACTCTCAGATATTAAGGCACACAATTACGTTTTAAGAAGTTGAGACCCCTCTGAAAAAGTGTAAAACCAAAACTGAAACCATCATTGAAGTGCATCAGTTCACAAATGGCTGCTTGACTATGTTATTGTTTGTTCTGTAACTTAGTAATATTGATTGCTTGCTGTTTATGCAGGCAGATGATTTGATTAAACGACTCCAGGATTGCTCACAATTGCACATTGGTAAAACTTTCTTTCTAGCATGCTGATGGATTAGAATTTTATTTGTTGATAGAGGTTAGAGAAGGAAGTCAGGGACAAAAATCAATTCATATTTCAAGTAGGCATTTTATGTGCCCATAAGTGAACTACCTTATTCCTACTCAGTTTTGCAACTGCAGTAAAAGGAAATTCTGTAATTATATCATACATGAATTACGACGCATATGTACATTTACATGATAGTGTGCATGTGCATGTGCGCATGAATAATCATACCAATGTAACTATCATTCATATGTTTTAATTTTTATTATTGATATGACAATATATTTGTTTACAAATAAATTTGGGTGCCTCGGATCATTGATAAAAAATTATACATCATGCATGTGTCTTCAATTACCAGTTATAGGTCATGTAGCATCATGCCACCTCTTGTTTTCATTAGAAAGAATCATGTTTATACTTTATAGACATTTTCAAATATCTTATTTAGCTACTTCTTTTGTTGACTGTAGCCAATGGTTCGGAAACTATTATTGCATTAACTCCGGCCTTCTCTATCTACTAGTTTACATTCTTTTAGCTTTATTTTTTAACTATTTCTGACTAAACACAACCATTTTTTTATGAAGAATTTAGCAGTTACTGATTTCCATAGCTACACGAGCTATTTGAACATCTTATTATGTTAATATGACATAAAATTTAGTATTTCCTCTTTGCAGTGGTTGAAGCAGATACTTTACTTAAAAAAGAAGCTGTAACACTTGCTGAAGCTTTAGAAAGTGCAAATAATGCTGTCTTATTGGCTCTTACAACAATTTCTATCATGGTTTCTGTAAGTTTACTTGTGACTGACTGCCTATAATATTAAATCTTGAAAAGCCTTGTTCTAACTCCCCTAAATCTCAGGGTTCACAACTGATTTATCGAGATTCACCAGGTGAACAAATGCAGTCGATCAAACCACCGGAAGTAGTCAAAGTAAATTCTTATCCTCTGCCATTTGTTTTTTCATTTAGTTTCTACTCTATGTTTCTATTCGCCAAAGTATGGAATTTCTCGTCTATTAATAGTTTTTAGCAAGCTGTGGGGAAGCTAAGTTTGGATTTGGTGCTGGTTACAACATCAAATCAGCAATCACACAGGCTGTCTTCCATTGCCCATTTCTTTGCGGTGGTATAAAGGTACAAGTGATCTTTTCTTTCAATGACACGGTCTTCAATTATTCCTATCTCACCTATTATTTTTTTGTTATTTGGCTCTGAATACTATGGGAACTTGTGGTGCGTAGGGCTTGAATAGTGTGGTTATTGTTACTCTTACAAGTGCTTCTGTCTTGGATGAAAGTGATTTGTTGTGCATCATGAATACCTTTCGGCGAGTCACTGAGTTTAGTGGAGAAATTATATTTTCCAATATTCTTGAGCCTGATCTGGAGCCAAATCTCTTAGTAATAACCCTTCTAACTGCAGGGTAAGAACAAGTTTTTTTCTTGAATTATTTTCAATTACCTTTTCAATGCTGCTATGCCATGACTGAGTTGAAATCTGATCTCCTTAAGAATTGTCATCCATTTGAAATTGGAGTTGTTAGCTCCTTTTCAGTTTGCTAGATCTTTCTCTTTCCATCTGTTGACATGACTGAACCTTGCATGCAGGAGAAGTGGCAAATAAGTCAGCTGTGTTTTTGAATGTAGAGGCAACTATTTGATGCCAGAAATTCCTAAAATCTGTCATTAGCCTTCAATTTCTATTTTTATAGTTCCTTTATTCGTCATTATGGTGTTGGTTCATCTCCCAATGGAACAGAAAAAGACATTTTGGTTTTGTTCCAGATGAATTCATGGCTTTGGGATGCTTATTTATCCAAGCTGCACTTTATTTACTCATGAAGCTTAACAAGTTAGAGCAATGTTTTTTAAATTTCTTTTCCTTTTTAATTATTTTTAGCAATATGTTGGATACACTAGTTTATTTATAGAAACGTTCTTTTAATTACTTATGGTATTTGTGTACCTTTCTGATTTAATCTGGCAATTGTCAGTTGTGATCAGAACATTGTTTCTCAGAAGAAGGGATTCCTTTCGAGCCTGGCTGTGCATTTTCCTTTTCTTTTGTCTCTTATGGGAAGAGATGATCTAGGAACAAGAGGCAATAAGTCAGTTCTTTCTCCTCGAAAGTTTGCTGAGAGTGTCTTCAGCTTGCCAGATAAAGGGAGCTCATCAAGTTTAGACTCGGTTAATGGTACTGTTGATCCTCCTAATGCTTTTATTGACAAGAAGGCGGCTAAAAGACCCAGAATGTACTGAGAATCTTTTACTCTATATTGCTCTCTCATTTCTCACCTTAAAGGATAAAAAATCACAGTGTCAGACAATTTACTTACGAATTTTGTTTCCATTCAACTTTAGAGAATCAACTTCTCGAAATAAAAGAAGTGAACATGAAGAGGTAGAGGGCAATGAATTTATCTCGGAAAAGAATAAGCAAACAAATGAAGGTATACCAATAATTTGTTGTTGAAGTTTACATCTTCTGCTAGTAAGTTGATTATTCGACATAATAGTATGATAATTTGAACACTCAGGTTTTCAACGGGAGTCTAGTTTCCGGAACTTTGGTCCTGGATTCCACATCGCACAGTTATGGGCTAAAGAGCGTGCTACATTAAATGGAAGCATCAAAATTGATGAACTTGATACTTTCACTGTTCCTGTTGGTGTGAAATCTTCTGAATTTGTCTGTAATCCTGGTCAGCCTAGAATTTTGGATGAATCTGGTGGAGAATCATCTGAAATCCAAAATGCCCCTTCTCAAGAAACATTTGCTGATGCTGGGTTGGAAGCAGTGACAGAAATTTATAATACTGCATTGACCCTTCTAAAGGGAAGAAATGTGGATGAATCTAGAAAGCGAGGGTTGCTTTCGGTTCGCGCAGCATCAATGCTGGTATGTGCTATATCTTTCTTGTCTCCGTATTTAACATACTTTGAGAATCTTGTAGGAAATGTTGACTAGGATCTTTGTAGAACTTGGAATTAAACAATGTTACAGAACAAGTAATTTTTGCTTGAAAAGATATGGCAGGACAACTAAATTGTCCAATATGGTATTGTAAGATGATAATATCTAAGGTATATTGTAGAATTTCTGTAAAGTGATCTTAACACGTTCGGCCTTCAGGCTCGATATCTTTGACCAATTGCGAATCTTTGTACGTGATGTTCATTTAAATATCTTCTGTCCCACAGAAAAATCCTTACAACTGATAATTTTAACATAGGAAGCAGAAAGAGAATCGGAAAAGAGTTGGACACCTGTGTTGGAAATTCAGTATAGAGGAGGGACTTATCGAGGGAGATGCCAAGGAGGTCTTCCTGAAGGAAAGGTACTCTCCTATGAAATAGCAAATAGCATAATGAGCTTTTGATGAGGCTCTAGTTTGTCTC
The DNA here is from genome assembly GCA_029204045.2 of Tillandsia leiboldiana. NCBI lineage: Eukaryota > Viridiplantae > Streptophyta > Magnoliopsida > Poales > Bromeliaceae > Tillandsia > Tillandsia leiboldiana. Next base: position 2,679,172 of record CM055071.1, read on the forward strand.
GCTGTGCTTTGTGGGTTTATTAATGTGCTCAGTAAACTTTATTGTCCAGGGACGGTTGACATTTGTGGATGGAAGCTTTTATGATGGCATGTGGCGTGGTGGCAAGAGATCTGGGCTGGGTACATTATATTACAGCAATGGAGATGTATTTCATGGAACATGGAGGGATGATCTTATGCATGGCAAGGTATGACGTGGTTGCATTTGCAGTGGTCTGGATTTTGCTTTTAATTTGACCGAAGTACTTTAAAACAACTGCACCAGATCAATTTTTTCTACAGTTGCATGAATAAACCTATATTAAGACATGCTGGCATTTACCAAAATGCTCGAAGTACTAAGACTGCCCTTGTCTCAGTCCAGAAGAAACCTTAAATGAAACCATTACAGAACACTCAGCCCAACACATGATTGTTTACCTTTAAACAAATCATTTCATGGAAAACCAATTAGATTTTTGGAATATACATTCTAAGTCATAAACTTATCCCAAAATGGTGGAGTCCTGATGCTTAAACCCTTTCTATTATTTTGATGCCTAATCAAAGTTATATGTTTGATGGCATGAAAATCATCTAAAGAAGACAAGATAACCATATTAGACCACTCAAAATGTTGGGTTTATTTCTTGAAGATTACATCAAGCGATTGATAAGAGGAAATAGTCAGCTCTCCTATTCTTTTTTTTAGAGAGAAAGGTAGCATGCTACCGCTTCATTCATTAGAAAAATAAATTAGGCTACAAATCGAGACAACAAGGCCTCCAGAAGAGAAAAAAAAAAAACTCCCTAGGCAGAAAAAAGGGTCCACATGGATCTGAGCAAGCGCGTCTCCGCCATCAGGAGTCCTAAAGGGCGTTTTAAATTCTCGAAAATTCTTTTGTTGCGTTCCAGCCAGATCGCCCACCAGGTTGCTGCGATGCATGCTAATTCATTCCTCCCTACAGATCCTCCTTTAGATCTACTCTTATCCTAAAGGTCAAGTACCGTTCGACATCTAGTTAAGGATAGTTTATTCGCTAATTGCCCTGCTAGCAGGGATCTGGCCACTACGCAGTCAACAAATAGATGATCGACCGTCTCGCAATCATTCCTACACATGCTACAGCCCCCCTTGCCCCTCCATCCTCGTTTTAAAAGGTTGTCTACAGTAAGCACCTTTCGTTTTAGTACCAGCCAGATAAAAATTTTGACTTTAAGCGGGGCTTTTATCATCCATAGGTGTGCAAATTCTCGATCCCGTACCCCACCATCCTGCAGAAAGTTATAAAGCGAGTTAACCGAGAACTTCTCAGATTGAGTCCATCTCCATTTGACTCCATCCTTGTTATTGGAGAGCGCAAAGGCCATCAAGGACTCCTTGAACCGCAAGACCAAATTCCTCTCGACTTGTGAGAGTCAGCTCTCCTATTCTTGTGCCAGTTTTTCATAGGTTGTCTTTTTTTTTTCTTGGTTTTATTATTCACTTGCTATTATTGAACTATTGCTAATAAATAATTCCAATGTTGGTTTCTGGTTTATAATGCCAATGTCTTGTGCTTTCCCGTGACAGAATTGATAATACTTGTGCAGGGCTGGTTCTATTTTCATGGCGGTGACCGTTGGTTTGCAAATTTTTGGAAGGGGAGGGCTAATGGAGAGGGGAGATTTTATTCACAGAATGGAAGTATTTTTTTTGGCCAATTTAGAAATGGCTGGCGTCACGGAGAAAGCCTACGGATAGATGCTGATGGATCAAGGTAGTCCTACATACATACTTCTATGCTAATTTTATATCAATGAAGATCACAAATCCAAAGGATTACTAGATTAGTATTCATGCATGATACATCCTCTTATACCCTTGCTTTATGATTCACTAGGCTGTAGTCAACCTAAATTGCTGAATTTCCTTAATTGGAAATTAGTTATTTGACTAGAGCTGTGGCTTTTCTAGTAAATACAACAAAGACGTTTTCTCCACTGCCTATTTTAATTTATTTTAGGTATTTCAAGAAAGTTTAAAATTTGTATAAAGTGAAATTTGTATAATGTAGCTTTTTTGGCAAATAAATTGTATAGTTGTGTAAGAATAGAGAACTCAATTCATTTTTTAAAGAGTAAATTTCAAAGCAACACTAAAACAACTAGTAGTTGGTATTAGAAAGGGCATCTAGTTCACAACACTTCTGCCACTGGTTAGGGCATGCGGCGAGTTTGTTTCCATGATTTGAACCCTAAATAATTAGGTTGAACATCTGCCCCAAGGCCTTCCACAATATTTAGGCAATATAAATCTCAACAAATAAAATCTTGGCTAAAATCATATGCAGCTTCATATGAGTGATCAAGACTACTGGTTAGGTAGCACAAAGAAAAGTTTGTGGAGAAGTTTCTTTTGAACCCAAAATTAAAACTTTCCCGCTTCAGTTATCACAATTGTTATAATTTGCCTTCTTTGTTAATTCGTTAGCAAGAAAGTTAGCATTCGTAAGTCCATATTGTTTGCTGATATCCGTCCAATTTAAAGAATCAATGTCGACATGTTTCTGTAATACCCAAAATCAGGATGGTTGGTATTAAACAAATATTCAAGCACCTCTTTCACTAGTGAAATCTTCTAGTCTTGTTATGTGATTCTTTTAACCTGCAAATGATTTTTGTATTCTGTTGTGATCTTTGTATTTGCATGTTGTGTCTTTGTTGTGCCACATTTATATGGCAGAGTTCATTTTACAGTATGTAACTCCTTTACAGGTGGAATGAGGTTTGGGATGAAGGTGTCCTCTTTTGCCGAACTAAATTGGACGAGGAACTTCCCTCCTGAGTGGTACATGTTGAGACGAAATTTGTAAGATCTTGGCTGACCGTCTACACCTATTATGCCTAATTGCAAATCTTATGAGAGTAATTGATTGGGTAGTGATATTAGCAGAGCAGGCATTGTGTTATCGACAAATCATTTGTGTTCAATTTGGTAAACTCTACCATATAAATATTGCATATTCAACGTATTTGCTTTGTCGATAACAATTTTCGTACTGTTGATATTATTATCCTAATTGATTCGATACTTGCTCTGAAAGTTTTCTTGGTAGAAAAATGGTTAGCTTGTTCACTCTGAAAACTCAAGTGGATTTGTTCAAGTGTTAATACAATTGCAATTAAAAGTGGATCCCAACAGCGCAAAAACATATTTAGTTTACTAGCGCGTGTTGTGAACTGTTTTTTTAACCAAATGTTTTTATTTTGTAGAGTAAACTCCCTCTTTTGTCTGTATACAAAACCATTGAAAGCTTAAACTAATATGAGACGTTCTTTTGCAGCTGCTTTTGTGACTCGTAAAAAGGTTGCGCTGGAGATTATTAAAACTCAATGAAGCCGACACCTTGAGGAAATGATATTTCATATAACAATTACTGACTAAAATTTTGTCTGTGATTGCAGGAAAATTGAGTTTCGTGCGATGAAAAAGAAAGTACGATTCTGCTTGTTTGCGTACGTAATATCTTGCTCCGCATTACTATATATTTTGTGATTTCACTAGAAAAATGTGTTGTATATTTCTTTAGGCTTTCGTTCTAGCTCTATTTTATAAATTAATGTTAGACAAGTCTCAAGTCAAATGCAACCTAACAAAAATGATATGATTAAAAAAAAATAGAACCAAAATAATCTTAAAGCAACATCAACGTATCCAGGCTATTATAGTGTTTCATAAGTTGAAAAAGGATATTGTTCCTAAGCACCAAATTCGGTAGAGCACACTGCAGAAATCACACATAATTAAACAAAATCTCATATAACCCTAGAACCCACTAATAACAATAAAGTTAGAAGTGAAAAACAATAACTTGGAAGGCAGCAGGCAGAGGAGGCAGTCTCAACAATAAAACATGACCTTTTTAACACTCTCCTTCAGTGCGGGGAGTGGCTTAACTGGGCAGTGAGCAGTGGTCCGAGAAGTGGACTGAGTAGCAGGAGCCTGGGCAGCTCCGCCTATTGTAGATTCGCTATCTGATGGCTCAGGCTCCATATAAAATCGAGCCCTAAAAGCAGCCAGGTGCGCATAATATGCAGGCGGTACTGCCATTAAACAAGCAAAATATAAGTTGTATAAAAAATTGTGCCCGGCAAATTTAACTAGTGAAATATTTTTTTAATTTTTTTTTTTTTTGAGAGAAAGGTAGTATGCTACTTGTTTTGTTTATTTTAAAATAAATTTAGTTAAAAATATAAAGCAATTAGATTTCGAACTCGAAATTTCGGATATTAACTACCAAGCCATTTGCCACTTGTGTTAGGGATAGTTGATGTTTTCTTTTTTTTACTTTTAAGCAAAAGATTTTAGACATCCAAACATCATGGCCGGTAAAAAAGTTCCAAACTTTTGCTACGGCGAAAAGCCGAAATGAGGTTTGGCAGATGCTTTGATTTAAAACTTCCACTTCTTCTGAAGCAGAAAGCTATTGATGAGATTGCAATAATAAAATTGTTGCTTCTGTTTTCAACAATTCTTTCCAAACAGAACTTATGCAGAAACTCCAAGAGAGGCCAAACAGGCCTTATATAGTAAGACTGGGAGCGTACCGATGGATACAGATTGAGTGCACCTGGCATAGCTGCAGAAATAGTGAAAGGCAAATTAGACCTTTGATCAGTTGCTTTAAGAAAACCAAATAAGCGGTTTTCTCCTTACGTGTAGCAGAGATTGTTAGTAAGAGTCTGCAGCTCATCAGCAGTGAAGTTGTTTTCATCCCACAAGACATGGTAATGAGCAGGCCGGCTCGTACCCTTCAGCGCAGAACGACCGATAGTTAAATAAAATCACAGGGAAATAAGCACAGGATCAAAGTGGCAAGGAGGCCGCAGGTAAATTTACCTTGATTCCAGCATGGCTACACAAGTAAAAATCAAACTCAGTTGGGTGGCAAATCTTTGAATCAACCACAGTACCTTTTGTTATTGCATAAAAAAAGAAAAGAAGAAAAAAATCAACAAAATTGGAATAAAGATTATATTCAAAGTAAAGTACAAGTGCGCGCCTTTAAGCAACTGACCGGGTAGAATGTTCCCGCTCCTATCAACTGAACGTTGATCACTATAGTTATGTGCGAATAACCTTGTGTGGTGGCGTTTTTGAACCACAATGAATGTCAATAGCGGGTCGTAATGTGGATCCAGAGAGCTACACGCCTGAGAGAAACAAACAGAACCAACCCAAAAAGAAAAGAATTAGCAAAAGGCAATAATAGCACCATACACCACTACTAGTTTTCCTTGTGGCTGGTAAAGGAAGGCGACGACAAACAAATGGCGTCGGACGGACGAGTATTCGGAAGATTGAGGATGCTGAGTTCAGAAAAGTTCCTACATCTTTAATCGCTCTGAGCTCGTTAAGTACAACTTGGTAAAATTGCCCCTCACTAACTCCGTCTCTGCAAAGCTCATCATCGTCAGTGCTGTTATATAGAAACCCAGGGAGAAAGACAATTTACTCTATTTGGCTATCCATACCTATAGAATATAATACGCCCGGGCTTCTGTCCAGTAGCACTTTTAAAGGAAATGAGGAGTTCCCTGCAAATTTACGATATCAAAAGTTCCGCAAGAAAATAAAAGGGAAAAAGAAAAAAACATCTTAACTGAACGATAAGTTGAAGGAAGACTATAAATGACTCTATAATGAGCTATTAGCATACTGGATCATGCCACCTGAGGCTTTTCTTCCCTGAGGTTCCTTCCTTTCCTTGTACAAATCTTCTATAAGCTCTTGACGATGAGCTTGAGCACAAACTAATCCGGCATACTTTGTTACCTCCGGCCAATCTTGGGAGGCAACGACCTGCAGGTTTAAAAACAGTTATTCCCAGTTTCATGATGGACTCCGCAACTTTGGTATAAGAATATTAGTGACCAATTGAAGGAAACGAAAACAAAATATAGTAGAGAAATTTACATATTTATCCCAGAAAAAAATACCTTATTAAATGCGTATCACTGCAAAATCTGGGTTCCCATCTTTGCCCCTCAAGAACCCAGTTTCTTATATAGATACCCTTCAATTAAGCTTATAAGATAAAACCAACATCTCATATGAATTGGATGACTACCCAACTTAAGATAAGGGTATCTTATCTTTTTGTAAGAAGCTGCACTTTGGAGGGTTAGCACCAGAGAGGCAGAGAGCGAGGCTAGGCTAGCACTCAAGAGGATTTGGGTCGAAATACTTTCCTCCCAAAATCGATGCTCGGGCTTTAATTCGACGAGTTGAAATGTCTTTCAAAAATTTGAAGCTACTGGAAACCAGACATACGGTTTTTCTGATACTTTTTACCTATTAATCAAGCCTTCTCAAATTAAGATAATTTTACGGTTGACGAAAGGTACGTATTAGTTAGACTGTTAAACACTATTTCAATAAGTTAAAACCGTAGTAGAAAATACTTTCACATGTCTTGATAGAGAATAATGACTTTGATGGTCGGCACAGGAATCCTATGATTCGATTTAGAATCTTATTAAATGTACTGTTTATTTTGCTGCCACTTGCTGCATAGATAAAAAGCATAGAAAATTCATGAATTTTGATTTTCTAGTGAGTTGCAAGTACTCATAGTTATTTCCAACAGCAGGGATAGTCAATTTAAAAGAACCCCAAAGCGATAAAACGTGATAATATAATAAAAAATGTGCGACAATAAGGTCAATCTACTTACAGCTGCAATGGAGGGGCTTTTATCCTCTCCAGGAGGAGGATGTGTTACATCAGCACCAAAAATTATGGTGGGCATATCAGTGACCAGGGGTATACGCCTCAACAATGCGTCAACTAGGACTGTATTCCTTCCTCCGACCTTAAATCATAGACAACCTTGTCAAGCTCAATGAAGAATGGGGAAGAAAAAGACGGTAGAAAAGGGACCTTTTATGATTAGCACCTTCACATTTATCTTCAAAGCAACATTTGCAAGATATTGTTTATTTATTCTAAAGACATGCTTAGTCAAGCAACACTGTGAGACTAATCCAAGATCTGTCTCGCAGATCCGCTTCAGATCACCTGTTACACGAGAAAAGCAGCAGCTAGGTCAATAATGCAAACATAACCACCCAATCAGGGAGCAGCTTCAAATATTTGTTATAGAAAATTTACATATATACCCTCGCAACATAAATCAATTACATATATATACTAGCAAAATCTGAGTTTTTATCTACGCCCTCCAGAAACTTTACTTTTTTTCTTTTTAACTGTATACACCCTCTTGTGCTCATAAAGAAGCCCCAGTTGTGGAAAATCCTTTTTCTAGTTCACTACAAACTCCCCCGCATGAATTGGATGGCTCCTCAACTTGAGGATATTTTTCTTAAAAACTGCAATTTAAGGAGCAATGTATGAAAATTAAGATTTTACAGGGGTATATCTATATATGCTAATATAGGATTTTGCAGGAATACATTATTAAAAGCCCCTTAAATTGTGTTAATAATTCGTAAATTGAAATCCAAGGAAGGAGCTGTATGAGTAATTGCTAGAATATTGTCGAGAGCTCATACCATAAAGAGAACCGTTGTTCTCTGGTAATATCACTATAAGCAGATCGAGCTCTCTTTGCTGGGGTTGAAGAATTCTCATGGCTTCATGAAAGCATACTCTCAGAGCCTGTTCAACTTGGTCAGGTCGAGCACTATATGGTGGAAGAACAGGCGTGAGAAAGAACTCCTGCATCATTTAGATCACCTTTTTAAGTTTCATTATATGTTGAATACAAAACTAAAACAAGGGATAGGTGTTACAGCCTGTCCAAAGAAGCATCACAGCTCATAGAAACTTGCCATTCCTGAAGTTTGGCACATTTGAGCAAGTGCGCGACAAAATGTTTCGGCCACACTTTCTTGGACATTACGTGAAAAATTGATGCACATCCAGTTGTTCACTCTTCCACCATTTACCATTTTCTACAATATATATATATAAAAAAAAAAGCAAAGAAAGAAAACAAATTTTCTCATACTTATCTTTCCGGATGAAAGAAAAAAAGCACTAAAGTTTTGTCAGTAATTGCAAATAGCCATTTAGTTCAAGTAATGAAAATAATCAGCAGAGAATGAAATAACAACACTGGCAGATCTGATGAGACAACAAAAGGTTTACTTGTCCACCTATCCTATCATGAACTCGACAAAAAATATAAAAGAAATGGCTAACATAGTCTGAAAAAAAGTACATGGAAGACGGCAATAAATTTTGGAGCAAAGTTTCTTATAGCATATAATTGTCATCTACAAAATGATTCACCCAAGTAATTTGTGTGGGGTCTTCATAATAGCATCTAGCAACTTAGGAATATTTCCTTCTGTTTATCTTCACCATCCGAGAAAAAAAATTTCTTCGTTAGCAGGCCTAATCAATAAGGATGCTGTTTTCTTTCAATTGTACATTTTAAGCAAAAAAAAGAACATTGAAATGATAAGCTTGAGTATCATCAACTTAACAAAGTCTAAAGGTAAATATCATCTCCCGACTAACAAAGAAGTGAAATCATACTCAAATACTCCAAGCAAGAGCTTGAGGCTTCACAAGACAACCAAATGGAGGAGTCTAATACAAGAGAATTGCATGATGCATGAGGCAAAAATGGAAAGATTCATCTGTGTAAGTTAGTCACTCCGTAGACTCAATATACAGAGAATATTAGTTAGAATGGTAGGTGATGGCAGAAGAAAGAAGGTAGAAGATGCTGTTCATTCAGGAACCAAAATGCCTGAACTATTCTACAAGACGAACAACTTTAATTCCAAAGCACAAAGGTGTATGAAGTGTGTTCACTCCGAAATACAACCAATTTTAAGTTTGCACCAAAATTAAATGCATTAGTCAAAACCCTGTTAGCCATATTAATATAGAGAAGTGCTAGGTGTACACCCCCAAATGGGGTGTACATCCTACACCCACCCATCCTAGGGTGGGTATTCATCCACTCGTCACTCGATGTGACGAGTAAAATTCACCCACCCCTAGGATGGGGTGGGTGTAAGATGTACACCCCATTTGGGGTGTACATCTAGCACTTCTCATTAATAAATATAGCAAAAGTCAAATCCTCCATAATGTGGCCCACTGAGATGGAATACCAAAAGCAGGAGTATTTTACTTGATTGAACCTTAGAGACAAGAAGAACGAAACAAAATAGCTGGACTAAAAGGTTTCGATGAATTACCTTATTCATCATGTTCCACTGGCCAGTTCTTGGCAAGCAGTCCTTCTCTCTACCTGTATCATGGTACTTTAGCTGAAAAGTAAACAAAATGAGATCAATAGCTTTGCATTTCTTCATTTCAATAAAAAAAAAAACCATGTTTTCTAGCATTTGTACAAAGGTTGTTTTAATGGAAATATGTACATTCCATGAACTTACTAGTGGAGCTGGTAAAACTCGTGCTTCAACCGATGCAAGTTTGTCACTGATCTTAATTCCAAATTCCCTTGCGTAGGGGTCATTTTGGTAGTCGTTAAGATGAATCGTCTAAAGAAAATCATGAAGACACAAAGAAGATGATTGCTGTCAAATTGAGATCACTTCAAACCGCTAGTTAATTTACATCAAACTATTTAGCAGATCCAAAAGAAAAAGAGCATATACTTTGATTTTATGACTTGTATGTATATAGAGTCGAGCTAGAATATTTTTGCAAGCACACAGGCCTCCGTACTTTAAAATTATTTTTGATGATGGGACATCCAAATCGATGATTGGCTCCATTTGACACGATCTACACTATAGGAAGCATCTAGAAGCCGAAATTTATAATTTTTCAACATTATTTACCTAGTAAACAAATAGTCTCAAAATGAACGGCTGAAAATAAAAATCTTATAAAAAATAATAATATAATACTTACATTTCAGACCAGAGGTAGTGACTATGCTCTAGATAGTGCAATAAAATTTCAATCAAATTTTTACCTAATTTTCATTATTTTATACTGTTAAACTTACAAACGTATCACATCAGCCATTAAAATTCACAATGTTGAGACCTTTTGATCACTAGACAAATGATGTCGAAAATCATGAAATTGATTTCTAAATGCTTCCAATAGTATAGATCATGTCTAATAGAGCTGATCGTCGATTCGGATGTCTCGTCAACAAAAATGACTTAGAAACACAAACCTCCGTGCTTCCAAAAATATTCTAGCTGGACTCTAGTATCTTTACCAGAACATAGGTTAAGAATATAACTCATGCAGAGATTGATGAGAAAAGTCAAATGTGTAACCTGAAGAATGTGGCGCTCCCGCTCATATGGCCGCTGGCAGGTCACCCTCAATAGAGCATTAATTTGCCTCTCATTCAATCTCCTGGAATACCTCTGCCCTTCCACTATCTTGCATACCTGAATCATTTCCATAATTTAACATGAAGTTTAATACTATATAGTCAGACTGTACAAACTCCTTTGGCAAAAACAGAGTGATATAAGAATGCCTATGCAAGCATGAAACTAATCCATTGCACTGACAAGAAGAAAGGGGCATAGATTGGCAAGCTCACCTCCATAGGCATATAGTTTATCCTCTGAAGACTGCCAACCTGAAGGCAAGGCAAATTGGTGTGTTTAATTGTGAAACCATATGTTTCTTGAAAGTATTCCACAACTGATTTTATTGTTCCTTTGTCGTCAACTGGAAATCTGTTTGATCAACATTTAGTAGCAAAAAATTATAATATTACTGCACTGGTGATTGATAGTTTCAAAGAGAAAAGTACTAATAAGGGTACGAAATTCTCTACTTCAGTTCTCGAGTTGCCTGTGATGTCAAACCAGATATGCGATACTTCCTGCGTATATTCCCACGGTGAGTGACTTCGACCTTTACACCTCTCAGAGCCTTCTTGATCTGGAGCCCAAATACACGTATAAAGGAAAATCGCATCTTTACTCTAAGGATGCCTCATCATTGGTAGATACCAATTGTTAGTCATAATATACATCAGTATCCAGTTCATCAAATGAGGAAAATAATTCAAAGATAACTAAGGAAAAAATCCGAATGATCTAAGCCAAGAATAACAAATTGTTTTAATTAATGGAAAAGCTAAAAAAAAATGAAAATTGAAAAGTTCAACTCAAAGCAAAAAAAAATTTACTCAAAAGTTTCAAAGAACCCTAACAACCTTTTTTAAACAATCTTTTCACTGAGCAGTGAATTTAAAAATTAGCAAAAGAAAGGACTGCGAGAATATTGATATAAACCTTCACACATTCAGCGTCAGACAGTGGCCTAGCTTGGATATCCCTGTTCAAGAGTTGGGCAACAAAATCGATAACAGGTAGTGCCTCGATGAATGCAGTGGATGACATATCTGGTGGAAAATGGCAAGTGCGAGAAATAGGTAACCATTTACTTCCAACTAAATAACAAAATATGGCATCTCATTTAAGTACATTCTCATTTCTTCTAAACTGAATTATAATGGCATATCTGTGCACAATAAAGATGATATCAAAAAATTCTAAGTTGATACAGAAAGGATGGACTACATCAATTGAAAATTATAGAGCAACAAAATACATCACTAAGTTAAAATGCATTACCAAATAACATATCCCACAAGAGGGTTGGACAGAATTCTAAGTTAAGAAAATGAAAAGAAAAACAAACAAGATAAATGCATACTGCACACAACATATACTCCCAATGCAGTACATGACCAAATTGACTGTTTATGTGCTTCTTTAACTATTTTATATATGCCAAATCTATAAATTTCAGGTAACAGTTTATTTGGGTTTTGCAGTGCACATGTATGGTACAAATTCAAAAGTTGTAGCTGAGAGCACATGGCAGAAAACCCAAGTATTACTGTACCGATGTTAAGTGACAAGCCCATCTGTGTAGGGCGAATGCTCTGGTAAAAGCCACGCCAGCTTTCTAATCCTTCTCCAAGTGGGTGCCTTGTCCCCAAATCAGGTGAATAAAATGACCGCGATATAGGTGCATATCTGTTGACCATCGAAATGGATACAATTGAGTTTGATATTCAGGATATGAAAACAACTGTATCTGCAGAATTAGGCAGAATCTTAAACAACCTTGCAGTGGGCAACTCGCGGAGCACAATATCAAGAACTTGTAAGGCCTCTTGTGGACCATCTGCTTGCCTACCAGCTAAAAAGAGTTTGAGGTGGTAAAGATCAACACGGGCAGCGTACTTGATAAGAACCTTAAAATTCCGCTGCCGCCTAAAGAGCATTAAACACTTTACAAATCACTCAAACGAACAAAAGAGTTAAAACAAGGTATCCATTGTGAAAGAAATGTAGAAGATAAAAGGAAAAGACCTTTCGGAGGCCGAACCATCATCCTCATTGCCTAAAGTGATATCAAACTTGCTAGAGGTGAATGGCAGCGGGCCGGACGTGTAGAGGTTTTTGTTCCCATCATAGGCTGGAAGGCGTCCTCCCAAATGGGACTCCTTGTAGAGGCTGACGAGTTGCTCCATCACAGCACGACATACACCACGAGATTTGACATCTGGCGTGATGGTAACCTGATTGCACGAGAGTTATAGTATCACAAGCTAAATACATAGTACATAAGCGAAACCCACTGGCAATCAAAATCGCATGTGCGGGGAAGAAAACATACATCATAGTGGTGAAGGTCTTTATCGTGCAATTTAGCGAGGAAATGGTTCGCCTTCACCAGACATTTGACGCCAAAGCTGCCATTCCCAGGCCGCAAAGGACATTTCATCGACTTGCTCAACAGAGCAGGTGGAGTCACGGGCTGGATTGCAGCTTCATCTTGAACAGAGAACTGTTTGAACTGTTCAGCCGCCTGAGCAGCGGATATTTCTGCTGCTCGTGATGAACCTGCTTGTGATGAGGATGGAGGTGTATTCTGAGGTGGAGGAGCTTGCATTGCTTGGTGCAGCTCGGGAGCCAGAGGTCTAGAATGACCTGCGACCATACCGCCTCTACGGCCACCATAACGTTGCTGAGGTGGCATGCCACCTCTCGGCTGGCCCCTGCTATGGTATTCAGCGACTGGGTCGCCTGAGTGCTGTGGAGCCATTGCGCCGCGAGGGTGCGTTCCACCGTCTCGTCCCTGATAGTATGCTCTTCTGTGAGCCCCTTGCTGTGGTTGCTCAGGATTGATTCCTCCTCTGCCACCTCCTTGTTGATGAGGACCAGGAGCACCAACCGTGCGCTCAGGGAAACCTCGTCCACCGCTGCCACTCGGCTCTTGAGGACCTGAGCTCTCCCCACCACCAGGAGGTTCAGTTCTTCGCTTTCGCACCATGTTGAGGACTGCAAAGGAGCAAGATCATCAAAAACAATGCCCATATACATACAAATATCAGCAGGGTAAGAAAAAAAAAAACAAGAACAAAAATTCAACAATAGAAAAACACAAAACAATCCCAAAGTACCTTTCATTATGTAAACATGTGGAAAATCAGAAACCAAACAAAAGTGAAGGCAAATGAACACTTACCTTTTCCAATTAGCAGATAATATTCCATGGATTACAAAAACCAATGGAATGGACACCTACTTTTCACTAAATTTACTTGCAACGGAACATCGGAGAACTACTAAACAATTCAATTTCTACCAAACCCAACACCAGAAAATACTATCATTTTCTGTTTTTCCTTCAAAAGAAACTTCCTGTCCACAACAATTTTTGATTGTTTTCCCTATGATCCATGCCTTATCGTATGCACCGACGAACAGAATAAAATGCAGCCTCATTTCTAGAATTGAGGAGGAGAAAAATTAATACACAATATAACACAAATTGAAACAACATGCATAATAATTAGCAAAATGGCACAAACATTATTCTTGTAAACTAAAATTTCTATGAAGATACACAAAACAGAAATTTCTAGCAGGGATCTTCGAATTCGACTACAAACGAAAAAATCACACTTCTGTATAAGTAAAAAAAAAAAAAAAAAAAAAAAAAAAAAGTTCTCTATTTCTCCATAACCAAAAGAAACAAGTCATAAAAGTAATTAAAACACCTAAAACGAACAATAAAACACAAAAGAACGAGGGAAATTTAAACAGATTTACATAACTACTAAAAACTGATGAAACGAAAAAAAATAAAAAAAATAAAAATTAAAAAGAAGCGAAATCCAACATAAACAGAGAAATCGGTGCCTACTTGAGACTTAAAAACAAAAAGAAAATGCATAGTAATAAAATCGTTCCCCATTACTGGATCAAAACAAATCAACATCAACTCCCATCCCCAACATCACCGATCCTCATTCAAACACTACTAAGCACATAACACCCGCATAAATTGATAATCGGGATCTCAGCCTCGTCCAAACACCATCATCAAAACCCTAACATTAAGATCAAACAAATGGAAAAAAAAAACGCAAGCATTGCTTCAACAGTAAGAAATTAACCAAGAAATGCAGAGTGGGATCAACACAAACCGAATTCGATGATCGATCACTGATAGAGCGGGAGTGGAACAGCTTTACGGCGAAGTAAACGCCATGGCGACCGACGCAAAACGACTTTTCGACGCGAAAGCGGTGCTGGAGACAGCGATTTTGAGCTCGACGAAGAGCAGTAGCGAGAAATGGGCTCCGAGTAAAAAAGAAGAGGCGAGAAGAGAATGAGAGAGAGAGAAAGAGAACGGTGGTGGGAGGAGGAGACACCGAATAAAAAGAAGAGTGAGAGAGAGAGAGAAAGAGAGAGAGAGAGAGAGAGAGAGAGAGGAGTACGAGAAAATGGCCACGAGCGGGGTTTCATGTCCTGTAGGACCGGTATTCACTGTTTAGGAATTAGGATACGTGGGCTGATGCAGGCTTTTGCCTGCACCGGGTGCATCCGTACATTTCGTGAACCGGTTCAGCCACTTGAATATTGCATCTCTATTCCAGATTTCAATTTCAAATTTTAATTTTATTTATTTTTATTAAAAAATGTTTTTTTTATATTACTTTTTATTAATATAATTAAATATTTTTAAGTAGCCATTTTTTATTATTTATTATTAACGATGAATGCCTAACTCTGTATTTATCGAATTTAAATAGTCACTCTTGTTATGCTTGTTTTAAATTTTTCTAAAAAAAAATTTCGCTTAACTGACGTGATTGTTCTATCAATTTTATTTTAATTTAAGTAAACTCAATCTTTTTATTATCTTCCGTTAAATGTAAGCATCGTTAGTATAGTTAATAATAAGATAGTTGGACCTACTTATGTTGTTATCGGGTGTTGATTTTTTTTATTTTGAATGCGTAATGTGAACTTCATTGTCACTTATTATAAAATTAACATAATTGTTGATTAATTTTGTAGTTACAAAACTTTAATTAACATAAGTACAACAATAATTTTGCTATATAGGAACCAATCATCTCGTAGTAAAAAAATTAATGGTTGATATTCGAGATGTCAGATTCGCATATTCACAATTTAATTATTTTATATTTTTAATTAAATTTATTTTTTAAAAAATTACATAAAGAGAATAATATGTTATTTTTATTTCCAAACAAATTTAAAGCTAACATCACTTTAAAATCAGTTTCATCGTTACTCAAAAAAAAAAAAAAAAAAAAAAAAATTACTAAAAGCAATCGATCAAAACCTTAAAGTAAAAAATAAAATATTTATAAAAATATATGGAAACTTCCTCAATTATATGGTGTCTTAAAATAAATAATAATTTTAAGGAGGTGATCTCCGTACGTATTAAATTCACTTAAATTCGAGTAGAACTTTGCCTACACCCGGTGCAAACTATCAGTCCGTGCACCGCCTAAACGCTGCGATTTACTGGACGACAGAGATTTAATTTTGGACAAAGAATCAACGGCCCGGAAGAGTGGTGCAGTGAGTGACGTGGTGCACCTCGGTGTACGACCGTACGCAAAATACAGCTGGCTGAAGCTTCGAGATGGCTCGCCCAAGTTGCCTGATGACCCGCCGCCACGTGGGACTAGTGTGGGCCACGTAATAAAAACAAATCTAAAAAAGAACCTTGGAGTGGTCTACAATGCAACACACGAGGACAAAGTGGTCCTCAATTTTAAATTAAACAATTAAAAATTAATAATAGTAATAATAATTAATAAGATATTATAATATTAATTTTGTAATGAATAATACTATTACAATCTTACTGCAATAGATTTTTTTTTTTTTTTTTTTGGCTCTTTAATAAAAATATATACGGTTAGAATTATAATAATTTTTTATAATTTATATTATTTTTTTAATTATTTATTAAATTTTAAAAAATTACTATAATTCTGACCGTACATTTTTTCATCCAAGAGTCAAAAAATCTATAGTAGTAAATCTGTAATACTATCAATAGTATACTAGTCTAATTTTTTCATAATTTTCTTAATATCATTCAATATTTCACAAAATTTTAATATATATAAAAAAAGAGCACAGAATTTGTGTACTTTATATTAAATTTAAAATTTTACACTTTACTATTATTTAAAAATAGACTTAAAAATTTAGAATAATTTTGAAATTTTAATACAAAATTTTTAATTTTAGAATAATTTCGTAATTTACTATTAATTTAAATATTATTGTATAGTATTTACCATAATATGTACTTTATTATCTTATGATTTATATTTTTTAGGCAAGGAAAATGCTACTTGTACATCCCATTTGGGGGTGTACATCACACACCCCACCCATCCAATGGGTGGGGTGTGGTGAGGGGTCACTTCACAATTTGTGAAGTGACCCCCCCCACCCTTAGATGGGTGGGTGTAAGATGTACACCCCCTTTGGGAGTGTACATGTAGCATTACTCATCAATAAATTATAAAAACGCATCATAAGTCGAGTTGTTGAACAACAAAGTTTACAATAAATTACACTTTTGGTCCTCAAAATTATTCACACAGTTGCGCAGGGTCGGTTTGATATTTTGGTTATTAAATTTTAATTTATTATAATTTTTAACTTAATTTTTTAAATCATTATAATTAATTAAATTTTATAATCTAATTTAATTAACTAAATATTAACATATATATATTGTTATTGCAGATGTAAAGCAACAATACTGTGATTAATGATGCGGCAATAATTAAGATGCTATATAATTTTATATCATCGATTATTTAATATTTAGCCAATTAAATTTGGTTAATTATGAAGCTTAATTCACTATAATAAAATTATGCTATAACGATACGTTTAAGTATTTCTAAAAGCTAAAAAAAGTGACGCTGGTAAAAATATCGACACTTATTATTAGTGTTGCTATATGTGCAGTCGCTAGAGTGTATAGCGACACATTATTATAATGTTGACGTCACTCTAATCTAATTTTGAATATAGATAGAATATAAATAGAGCACTTATATAAAATTATTACAAAAATATATTTCTATAGTTTAATTTTGTTGTAATAAGTGATTATAATAATTTATAAAATTCGAGTCAAAATTTATTATAATAAATTTATCTGCTATTCGTAACTTTCGAGTGGCTCAATTCACGGCACGTTACGACGTTACGTACCTGATAATGAATATATATCAGTACAGTTATAATTTGATGGTAACTAAAATAAAACAGGAAAATAGATATAAATAAAGTAGCGAGACAATTTCCGAGTCGACGCACTTGGATCGGTTAGGACCCATATTGAAGATAGAGGCCACTAAAACCTGGTGCGTCTCGTGGAGCACTTGGATCCATTTTCCTTGGCCACGATTGGTTTATGTATCCTCCTGACTACTATTGTAGATAAGTTGATAAGGATTCCAATAAGCTCAGCAAATGAAATTATTTATACTTTATCTTATTAATAATATATATATATATATATATATATATATATATATATATATATATATATATATATATATATATATATATATATATAGAGTTCTGCTACCATATTATTAATAGTACCAAGTTATTTGTGCTATCAAGTTTTCTACTCTTAGATTAACTCCTTCGATAATTTTTATCCGTTAGATTTTACTACTTCTCCAAACACCTATTAAACCTAAGGGGCCCACTATCATCTCAACCACCACTACAACAAAATTAGGCTATAGCGACACTTTTAAGTGTTTCTAAAATCTAAAAAAAATGTCGCTGACAAAAATACCAACACATATTGTTAGTGTTGCTATATGTGCCGTCGTTAGGGTGTATAGCGACACATTTTTTTAATGTGTTCTAAAAATGTGTCCCAATAATCTAATTTTAGATATAGATGGAATATAGATATGACACTTATACAAAAGTGTTACAAATATGTGTCCCTATAACCTAATTTTATTGTAATAACTTGATACTATTAATAGTATTCCAGTCTAACTCTATATGTATATTCATATATGTTTTCTCTTTTTACAATATGGTAGGATACGTACTTGTGTTTAGTTGTTAGTGGGACTCCAACACGACAATAACAATCCACCTATACCATAATCTTTACATTATTTCTAATCGTTTAATGGAAATTTTAAGAAAAATGTTTGGAGGTTTTTGTACTCGTCTCATTTTCGCTTATCTTTGGACATGAAAAGTTACAGCAGTTTGCGTATCGATCGACTAATTTGGATTGTTTGTATTTTATAAAGTTATTGTGTTATATGTGGTAAAAAATTATAGTAAAAAAAATAATATTACACTGCGCATGTCACAATGGTCTACTAAAAGATAACTTAAACATATTATCATATCTTTTAGCTTTTGCTTTTTAAAAAAAATTATCATTTTTGCCTAATAGCATTAGGACCTAAATAATCCTTAATCAGTTTGAACCATCATTTTCTGGGGACTTAACCTGACTCTTATTGTGACGCCCCCAATTGTCCCACATCGGATGTGGATGGAATTATGATTGTGTTTATATGAGATATGGACACTAGTAATAATAACTGGGCTTAAACATTTTGGGTTTTGGTTTGGACCCATTGAGTTATTATTGCTAGTGGATTGGATCATTACATTTGATATCAGAGCAAATAACCAGTCGGAAGTGTGCGGCGAGTCTCGGCTGAGCCTGGGTCTAGATGACAGGGCTAGCGAGACAAGTCTCACATCGCCTGGTAATCTTGGGCTGCTCGCCTGGTAATCTTGGGCTGCTGTGTGTGTGTTTGGGCTGACGAGGACGTCAGACCTAAATGGGAGGAGTCTGTGACGCCCCCAATTGTCCCACATCGGATGTGGATGGAATTGTGATTGTGTTTATATGAGATATGGACACTAATAATAATAACTGGGCTTAAGCATTCTGAGCTTAAGCATTTTGGGCTGTGGTTTGAACCTAATAAATTATTATTGCCGGTGGCCGGGTCGTTACAGTTACACTTATTCTCTTAAACCTTTTATGGTAACAAGCAATTAATTGTTTCGCATATTTCTCCTTTAGAGAGAAGGTCTTCAAACTTAATTATGCCCTTTTAGACTTTTAGATGTTGGGATATGATATTCAATGATAATAAATTGGAAAGTTCAATGATATTGATAGAAAGTTAAAAGTTTGATTTTTTTTAAATTTTTTGATATTCATAGTTTAGTAGAATAAAAAAATTTATTTGTGAAGTGATTAATATTTATTTTATTTTAAAAAATAATTTGAAGGCTGATAGACCCGAGTCCGAAGCCCACTACTGACATCGGACGGAAAGTGCGGGAGCAGAATTCCCTTAAGAAAATTTCATTAAGAATATATTTTGTTGTCTTTTCTTTTGCCCTAAAGATCGAGCGACGATGAAATATAGAAAATATTTTGTATTCCCTTTTTCATATAGTAAAATATTTCTTATTCGCTCGTAATTTTTTTCCTACAAAAAAAATTACGTAAATTTATATATTTATTATTTTGTCGTATATTTGATATCTGTTTTTGTGCGCGAGCGTTTTTTATTTCGTTAAGTTTGTGTGTTTGTTCTAACAAATTCAAGCATCCTAAGCCTTAATACTGTAAGTAACATCTAATTATAATATATATATATATATATATATATATATATATATATATATATATATATATATATATATATATAACAGATAAATATGTTATCATCTATTTTAAAAAGGAAGAGTGAGCAAAAAGCCTAACATAGGAGAAGTATATTGGAACAGAAAATAACTTTTATACTACTTCTCTAGTTGTGCCATTTTTTTGGTTAATTAGTGATGGTTCTGGTACACACCTAAACCAAATAATATATATTCAACAACAAAAAAGCAATTAGATCTTAATTTTCCTTCATTTAACCACACACAAAATCACACCAAAATGGAATAAACATTTATAATTAAGTTGCCAAGAAGAGACTATTTAATTATTATTGATAGCTGAATCATTAATTCTTACTACACACAGATTAGCCTGATTGAATCAATCTGCTTAAATCTAACCATTGACTAGAAGGGACATACCTTGAGAATAAGCTGTTCCCTCTTCAAACTCACAAGCCATTATAGAAGAGGAAAGAAAGATCAAGTGATGAGGTAGCACTACAAAACCCCCCTCCACCAATGCACAGCACTACCCCTTGTACAGAAAGATGATAAGGCTATGGAGCCAATAGAGGCCTTTTTATACTTCTCTTACCTGCAGCATGCAGTGTAGGCCCCTGTGATGTATTTATATGCTGGTGTCTCTTTCAAGGTAATATTCTTGGACTGGTGCAAGAGGACATCAGAGCTATTTTGTCTTGTGGGCTCTTCATGTTTTGTGTTTCTTGTTTGAGATATGTACTCTCAGTTAATCTCTTGATGCATGAGAAGAATATATGCTGTGACAGTGATCCTGAGGAGGCCAAAGATAAGCTCAATTGGGATGTAAGGATATTCAAAATTTTATTTGAAGTTTAATTCGAATAGAACGAATTTATCGAAAAAAATACGGATGTAAAAAAATAAAAAATAAATTTGATGGATTCAGATTCAGATTCAGATATAGATTTTGTCTGTATCCGATCCAAACTCGAATTTGACCTGGATCGGAATAGATTTTATATTATATATATATATATATGTTATGATTGAATGTTTGATCTTACATTTGAATTTGTATTTTAAAAATTTGTATTTTAATATAATATATATATAGAGAGAAATTATTGTTTCGGGTTGATTTCGGGTTTGTGTTTGAGTTTTGGGCTTTTGGTCGGATTCAAATTTGGATGTGAATTTTCAAAACCAGTTAAGTTCATAATAGGATTTTGGTTTCGGTTGTCGGCTCAAATTTTAAAAAATTCGTCCCAAATTTTGTCCGTTGATATTTTTATTCGCTAAAATATGGTGAGAAAGAAACAAATAAGGGTTTTGGATTTAAAATATGAATACACCATTTTCTAAAATAGCTTAGTTTTCGAAGAATAATAATTATTTTATTTAATTTATTATAATATTATAGTATAAAATTTTGAGTTTGAATCCTGTTTGACGCCTACCTTTATTTATTTTTCTATTTAATTAAGTTTATATATATATATATATTAAACTTATCAAAAAAAAAAAAAAATCAAACCTAATTGTAAGGAAGAGTTTTGAATATAAAATATAAAAATATTATTTTTTAATAATTTAAGTTTTTGAAGAATAATAATTATTTCGCTTAATTAATTTAACAAAGAAGAAGATTCTTATCTCGTTACTAATAATGAATCGCGAAAATTACACAAATTTAATTTAAATTTTATCTTGCATTGAATCTATCATTCCTTTGCTGGATTAATAACAAAATGAAAAACCAATTATTCATCTAAACAGTGCTAATCGTTCCAAGCGCGTGCGTAAGAACGATTAGAGACCACATAAATGTATAATAAATTGAATTAATAAGCCAAACACAAATTAAATTTGAACATTAATTAAAAATCGTTAGTCCAAAAATGACAGTACACGGATATTATTCTCACCTTAATTTATACTTCAAAACATATGACAACAAATTAAAATCAAACCCTTAATCATCGAGAAATAAACTGTTGGGAAATTCGGTATTCGTTCCGATACCAGATTCTGTAAATTTGTAATCCGTTCTGGTATCGCAATCCACGCCGCGGGTATACTGTCTAGAGTTGAAATTCCGCAGCGAAAACGTTAAATTGGACATTTACCAAAAAAATCTGTCATCTCAACAAAACTGGAACCAATACCACCACAAAAGAAAAAAAATCAAAACAGAAAATATGCAAGTGAAATAAAATTCATTAACCAAGAGAATTGTACACCGATTTCTCTTCTGCAATAGAGTAGCTTCAATCCGAGCCCTCCTTCTGAATCTCTCTCACCCTTTACTTTCTTTTTTTTTCTCTTTTTTTGTATCTACGATCATTCTCAAGATCATACGTGTGTGTGTATATATATATATATATATATATATATATATATATATATATATATATATATATATATATATATATATATATATATATATATATATATATATGCTCTTTATATTGGAGATACATATAAATTGAATGAACTCAAATCTATTTAAATTAAGACTATACTCTAATTAATATTTAAATTTTAATTCTAATATAATTAGAATTTAATTATAAAACTAATTAAATCCTAATTAGAATTTAATTATAAAACTAATCAAATCGTAACATAAAGGATAATGTGGAGGACAATTGAGGTGACATTTCACCTAGAGAATCAAGCATCATGTCTTTTTTCATTTTTTCCTTTTCTTTTTTTTCCCTCCCTGTTTTTTGGAGGGCTACATCTGTAAACACAAATAGCTGCTTTTGGCAAAAGCAATCCCAGGGGCTATTACAAAGAACCCTATCTACTGTTTGGTTGTGGTCCATTGGATTACAAGGAATCTGATTTGATTTGGACTCAGAATATGACCTGCATTTGTTGGATCATTCATTGTACTAGTTAATTTGTCAAATTATAACTCTCAAAAGTTCAAAAAGAAGAGTCGGAAAAATTACCATGCATCTGGTTTATTTGCACATCTTATGCGCTGAAAAAAGAAAAAAAAATTTAAATTTTAAAAACATATTAACTGAATAAACAACACAGAAAGAAGAGTTGTAATATGTAGACTATTGAAATAATCTGAGGCATCCTCTTGGTCACTGTCACGTCTATGATGATCTTACGTGTAGTTTATCTTTCTGCGAATCTAATAACTTGTTCTACAATTTCTCATAATGCATCTTTATTAAAGGAGGGGAGGGTGCTTTACTTTTTTTAAAAAAAAAAAATTATCTATGCATTAGAAATATCACTTTATATGGTTCTCTTTTGATCATAGTGTTGCAAATAAACCGTTTTCATTAACTAACGGAAAGATATATATATTTATTAGGATGAAGCACGAACTAAAACTGTTTAGATTATAGTTTGCAATTCACTTATAATTTTTTTTTTTGTTTTTTTCTTTGTTTTCACTTGTTATTGTCTAATAAAATACAACATCTTCTTAGCACTGCACCACACTTTACAATGCTTTAAGATTCGCGTTAAGTGCTGTGGAAAGAGGTGCATGGTAGAGAAAATAAACGGGCTAACGAACGTACAATCGCGGGCTACCACGCGTCGCCTTAACGGATTCAGTGTACGGGGCCCGTTAAAAGTAACGGAGGAGCTTCGATCCGTTATAACGCCGGTGAGATAAGCGAGAAATAGGGAGCGCTCTCCGCCGCACGATAAAATCGACGAGAATACGCGGGATAAAGTGGTGGGCCCCACCAACGTTGATGACGTGGCATTTTCCCGCTGGAAGTGGGACCCACCGAGTGGCGGTTGCACGTCATGTCCGAGCGCTAACGAACCGCATACGGGAAAGGTTTTTTGGGTTTACACTTCGTCCTCCTGCTCCTATAAATACGTTTATGCGGGCGCTGTATCGACCGTTGGATTCCTCCCGTTGTAGCCATCGGACGGTTGGAAGTTGTGTGTGTTCCCGGAGGGGTATTTACGTCATTTCGCAGGGACGAGATGTTCCCTGGAATGAAAAGCTCTAGTAAACTACTACTGGATTTTTTACGGACTGAGGATCCTCCATTAATAAACGATTTTTTTTTATTCTGTATAAAAAATAATATATATATATTTTAGGTAAACTTTAATTTAAGGGTTAATTGCATACATGTCCCTATAAATATGTCGAATTACAAATATATCCCTGCAAAATTCAACTTTTCATATTTATCCCTTCAAAAATCCACCGTTATTCAAATATGCCCCTACCGTCCATCTCGGTTAAAAAAGTTGATTTAACTCTAGGTTAAATGCTTAACCTGGGTTAGATTAAAAATTGAATTTATATATTTATCCTTTCCATATTATACCTAAAAAAAAAAAAAAAAAAAAAAAAAAGGAAAAAAAAAATTATTTTGATGATAGAATTTTATAATTTTTGGAGAGGGGCATTTTTGTAACAAGTATAATAATATTGCTTTTGGAGGGATATATTTGTATGGGGGCAAAAAAGTCATTTTATATCGAATCTGTTAAAAAATAAATCGATTCCAAACGGGGATTAACCAGAGGGGCATATTTGAAGAACTTTGGATTTTTGAAGGGATAAATATAAAAAGTTGAATTTTGCAGGAATATATTTGCAATTCGACATATTTGCAGGGACATGCATGCAATTAACCCTTAATTTAACATTTTTTACTTTATCGATTTAAAAAATTATATTATAATTATATTTTTGTTTATATTAAAAAAGTTTACTATTAAATAGAAAAAGCAAAGTAAAATATTTTTTTAATTAATTATTATAACGTGTAATTTTTTAAATTATGAAATGATAAAATAAAAATAAAGTAAATAATGTAACGATGTGGCTCACTAATAATAATAACTCGTTGGGTTGAATATGATCCGACGTCCAGTTATTATTACTAGTGTTCATATCTTTTATATATCCAATCACAAATCTCGTCGGGCTGAATAAGATAAATAATGTAACGATCCGGCGCCGAACTCTTATATACCCAATCACAAATCCAATCCCGGATACTTGTCTCGCTAGCCTTCCATCTAAAACTCGATAGTTATTATGCCTGCCATATAGAACTCTTATATATCCCATCACAATCTTATATAGCCAATCACAAATCCAATCCCAATCGGGGATGTGATGTTTGTCTCGCTAGCCATCCATTTAAAACTAGGCTCAGTCGAGACTCACAAATCCACACTTCATCAATTACAAAATCCAATCCCATATGGGGATGTGATACTTGTCTCGCTAGCCTGTCATCTAGAACTAGGCTCAGTCAAGACTCGTCTCACACTTTCGGGAACTAGGCTCAGCCGAGACTCGTCTCACACTTCTGACTGGTTATTAGCTTTGATACCAAATGTAACGACTCGGCCCATTAACAACAATAACTCGTTGGGCTCAAAGCACAACTCAATATACTTATGCCTATCTATTATTGCTAGTGTCCATGTCTCTTATATGCTTAATCACGAATTCAATTCCATCCGATGTGAAATTATTGGGTATCACAGACTGACTAATTATACAGTACTTAAGTGTAACCTTTTAAGTTGTAGGATTGCAAATTTAAAATATATTAAATCAAAGAGAGATTAAATTGAACTTTACTTTTTTATTGTTACTGATTAATTCAGAACTTATTTGTGTCTCTTCGCTATTTTCAGCAACACAATATTCTAACATGTTGTTCCAAGTAAAAATAAGAAAAAAAAAACACAAAAATAAGTTTCGAGTTTAAAAATTAAAGTTTTAATTCGATGTTTCTGATTTGATTTCAAACTCCCAACTCTGCCCAACGAATCGATTCGGACCTTTTTTTGGGCCTATAAAAATTAAGTCGAGCTCTGTGGGGGTGTATTTATTTTGTGCTGGGCCAATGCATAGGTTGTTCCTGAGCCAGAGTTTTAATAGAATAAAAATATATCGGGGGGCAATTAAATAGGTGGGTTTATTATATGTTTGCAATGGATTTGGTACTTTGATGTGTTTAAGGGAAAAAATAAAAAAGTTTACAGTAATTTTCAAATTCTATATACGCTTAAAAATATTAAATCAGTGCACATGTTTATCTAAATTAAGCCCCTCGGAGGAGAGTTTAAAATTTGTTCGAGCATATTTAGTTCGCCCATTTTCACTCAAAATTCAGAATCGAAATGGAGAAATCAATTTGTGAGTATTTGGTATGCGAAAATTCTATTCTGATTTTAATTTCTGAATGAATGGAAATTTCTCCAACCTTCTTTTTTTCCGGTCCGATCTAGGAGGTCGAATTTGAAGTTGAATTCAGAAAAAAAAATTTTACTTTACGAAGATATCTCAATTATATTTTATATTTTATATTTAAAATTTAATTTAATTTTTGAACTTTAAATATAAATTTGGAAATTAAAATTTTAATTATGAATTTTGATTTAGAAATTAAATTAAAATATAAATTTGATCTTTACATTTAAATTTAAACTTGAATTTAATTGCAAGTTTGAATTTGAATCAAATCAAAAATTAATTTTATATTTTGAATTGCCCACTCAATTTTAAATTTTAAATGTTTTAAAAATTTACATTTAAAATTTTGACTTATCATTTTAATATTTTGATGTAAATATTTAATATTTAATTAATTTTTAGTTTGAATTTAAATTATAAATTTAATTTTATATTTTGAAATGCAAACTCTTTTTAAATTATTTTATATTTTAATTATTTTTTAATAATTAATATTTTTTAAATATTAAAAATAAGAATCAATTATACTGATTCGATTATTATGCTGAACCAAACATAAAAGGTTTTATCCGTTTTCGATTACTCCATTTTAATTTTTATAACGATTTCGTTTTCTATTTTGAACCAAACACGCCATGAAGCTCTATCCATTCTGAATGGTTTAATTTTCTGTATACGTAATGGTTGAGTTTAAACTGCAACAAAACAATTAAATAAAACTAAAAAGTATGAAAATAAATAAATATATATATCTTCAATACCATGTTAACTAAAAATAATCTATATTTTTGAGAAATTCAATTAAAATTAATGGAGGATTGGGATAGTTCATCACATTGAAATGGTTGTGATATATATATATATATATAAAATTTCCTTTTGCCCTACAACTAAAGCAACTATTGGACTTTGACTAAGGAAACATTTTATAAAATTCTACAAATAGTACTTGACGTGGATGCTTATAATTGGCTCATTTTTTCGATTAGAAAATATAGCGAGTCAAAAGAATTGAGTCCTCTTTTCATGTGAAATTTTATATTTTATGTTTTCTAAACTCAACTAATAAAATAGAGGCTAAATTACATATTTTTTTTTTATAAAATGTTATTTTTTTATTTTATTTTTTATTTTTAAAATTTATATTTTATTTTTTTAATTATAAAATTATATATTTACCTTTCTACCGTTTGCATTCCGTGAGTGATCCGTCTAGTTTTTTTAGTAAATATACTAAAAATATTTTTCAAAATTCATTCTTTTTTCCTACGCCTTCACCGTTCGCCGGGGCAGCGCCGCCTCCATCACCGTCGCCGGAGTCAAGGCCTGCCTCGTGATCATGCCCCACTCCTTCCCGACCCCATCCTCCTCCTCGAACTTTTCTTCCACCTCCTCATCCGCCCGGTCCGTCCCCGTCTCGGCGTTCCTCAAGATGCCGAAATGCAAACCGCCGCCGCCGCCGCCGGAGTAGTCATGCCAGCAGTGTGGACGAAAGAGTTCAGGGTCTCGGACTATCGCGTTAGAGAGAAAGAGTGACCGTATTAGAGAGAGAGAGTCCGAGGAAAGAGAGAGAAAGTGTGTGGGCAGGAATATAGTAAAAATATTATCGTCAATTGGTCTGTTCCGTTCACCGCGTTATTTTATAAAAATAATTTTATAATTAGAAAAAACAAAATGTAGATTTTTAAAAGTCATAAAAAAAAATAAAAAATCAAACTTTTTTTTTAAAAAAAAAATCTGCAATTTAAGCTAAGACAAAATATAAAGTAAATAAAATATATAAAACCTTTTTCAAATATAAATAGAAATGGCAACAATGCGGACAGGGACAAGAGGGGTCACTGCTCGTCTCCTGTAGATTTTTAGAATTCTCAGACTCTCCGCCAATAAAAAGAAAAAAAACAAAAAATCCTACCCATCTCCGTTAGATATTTCAAACTTAATTGATCATTATATTGACATGATAGTGATATAATTATTCTTTTAATACAAAAACCTTTTTCACCCTACAACAAAATATCTATTGCACTTTGGCTATAGAAAAAGGCCTCAAAAGTATTTCTATAAATATTCCACGAATAGAAGCTTCCACGAATCAAAATATTAGATGCTATTTTCATGTGAGATTTTTATATTTTATATTTTCTAAGCAAATTGTGACTCAACTTATTAATTAATAAACAAAAAAAGTTTTTTTTTAAAAAAAAAGGTTAAAAGATGTTTGAAGATCCCCTCAACGTTAACCTCTTTATTTTTAGTATTTTTAAATTAATTGGATAAGAACTTTATCAATTAGTACATCTTATTAATATAATTATTTTATTAAAACCAATAAAAAGTTATAAAGAATTAGCTAGAGACAAGTACATATCACCCCTCTATATATAATTGAATTATTGAAAGGGTATATATAAGTATACATCCTTTTAGAGATATATATCTTACACCTCACTCAATTCTGGAATGAAATGAATTTCACTCGTCACTCGATGTGACGAGTAAAATAATATTCACCTCAGAATGAAATGGGATGTAGGACACCTCTAAAGGAGTGTACACCTAGCATCTCTCTTTAAATTTTAGGATTGATAAAAAAAATTTAGTTGAAAAAAAATTGACATGACAAGTGAAAATATGTGGACCAATCAAAATTTATAAATATAAAATTTAGACTTATAGATGTATAGTTACCTTGCTCAAATAAAAATGTACAATAATAATAATAATAATAATAGTACATACGTATAAGCTAATGAATCCATGGATCGTAACGTGTGGGAGAAAAAAAAAAAAAAAAAAAAAAGGGAAAATCTCATGCAAAGGATATGAGTACTACGTTTGGAGCACTAAAATAGGGACAGGTTACATCAACGTGCACTAAGTCAAAAAATATAAGATATAAATGAAATTAATTTAACTTAAAATTAAGTTTTAACTTAAAGTTTAAGTTTGTTCAATATGGACACATTAGTATATATTAATTAAACTTTGCGCTCTCGTATAGTTATGTAATATGGGATTATTCACAAGTGAACTTTAATTTTCGTTTTGAATGGGTCAGTGAACTTTAATTAAATTATTTTTCTAATGAAAGATTATGTTGTAAATGTTTAGGCACCCCAAAGAGTCAACTTAACTGTTATATTATTTTAAAATTATTATTATTTAATTATTATATCATATTAAAAAAGTGATTTGATAATTGAATTAGCAATCATGTCATATCTCAAATATAATATGATAACTAAATTATTTATTATTTTGTCATTTGTTTAGAATTTTATAAAAAATTTAATTAACGAAGTGCCCTTATTGAAATAGGATATTTAGGGTGTTTTAGTAGAATATTTATCCAATATATGAAGAAGAACTTCAGCTTACTAAATCTTTTACACTTTTAATAATTATTTATTTAATATGGAACTATTTATATATGAATTTTAAATAAAAAAAAAACTTAATTATATAGGTAAAAATATTTACAACTATTCTAAATTTTATGTCTTTTAATTTTACTATTGAATATTTTATTTTGTTTGATTTTAGTTGACTATTTCTTTAACGTCCCGTGTATTAGTACATTTGTTACCTCACACCTTTATTATCCATTCATTTTATTTAATTGTTCAACCACTATCATCCAATAAATGATGATTTTTTGTGTTAATAAAAATAATGTACAAATATTTTGATGCATTAAATGCAGATAATTATTTTTTAAAATAATAAATCTAACTATTTAAAAGGTCATTAGATGATTGTTTATGTCGAAAGTTTATGTAAATTCGATTGGCTTCGAATATTGACCCTTTCATATGCGTCGTGTGCCGAAACACTACCTTAACCATTTTGTGTCACGCGTCATTTTTTTATTTATTATTATTCATTACCATCCGAAAATATTTTGATCTCAACAATAATTTTATAAGGGCTCTAAATATAATTTCATAAAATTTGGTGATATTCTGTGTCAAATTGTAATGTACAATTTATTATCACAATTTATATATATTGTATGAGAATTGATATATTAAAAGTAATTTTATTACTGCTGTTAAAATAAAAAATATAAAAATGTATTTATTTTGATAACATTAAAATTCATGCGGGATAAATCAATTATTCTATGTACTTATGCTTACGTCATAATAAGGTTACAAGAGACGTGCACCGTGGATGTTGCGCCGCGCAATCGACACGTGCCAATGGATACGTGCCAACGTCGATTGACCTCGCTATAATGACTCACTACACTGCTCCGTCCACGCATGACGTGGTGAACCCGACCTACCAGGCCTACGCCACGGTTTCTTCCTCTTTAGAAATAAAAAACACCCTGGTCAAGGAGTATTAATTCATCTATTATTATAGTTATATATTAATTTTGATTTTGATTTTGATTTACATAAAAGTACAGAGGCCTTCGTGTAAATTATTTTCGATAATAAAACATCAAATTCGAGAATCGGTTTCCTTAGATATATTCTACGCTATTAGAATCATTTAAGGCTGTGTTTGGTTCGGATATAAGCGAAAACTGATTATTCCGGGGATAGGTATAAGTTCAGGTACAAGCAAGAATTATAGTAATTTTATGTTTTGTTGAGTATAAGAGTTGGACTAGGATAAGAAAAATTATGTTTGGTAAGTTAAAGAGGAATAAGAATAATAAACGGGATTAAAATTTATAAAATAAAATAAAAAAATTTTAAATTTTATAAATTAAATATATTATAATTTAAAAAATTTTAATTAAAAAAATAATAATAATAAGCAACAGGTGGAACAGCTGTTCCACCTGTGGGGTGGAGCAGCTGTTCCACCCTTATACCAGAATAGCCTGGTATGGGGGGAACAGCCGTTCCCCTATTCCACCCTTATACCAGAATAGCCTGGTATGGGGGGAACAGCCGTTCCCCTATACTTAAATACTGTTTGGGTATAAAGGGGGATAACTCCCTTATCCCCCTTATACCGGTTGCCAAACGGGCCTTAGGAACTAACTTTTATAAATGGAAAATGCTACTTGTACACCCCATTTGGGGGTGTACATCGCACACCCCATCCATCCAATGGGTGGGGTGTGGTGAGGGGTCACTTCACAATTTGTGAAGTGACCCCCCCACCCTTAGATGGGTGGGTGTAAGATGTACACCCCCTTTGGGGGTGTACATGTAGCGTTGCTCATGTTTGTAAGTTCAACGGTATAAAACAATCGAAATCACGTGAAATCTTAATAAAAAATTTTACTTAATATTAAGAGTAAAATCAAAATATTCAATTTGAAATTTAAATTTTTTATCACTATTTTTTATAAAATTTTTATTTTCAATCGTTTATTTTGAAACTATTTGTTTACTAGGCAAACAAAATCCACATATTATAAAATATAATTTCTAAATAATTTAAATAAAAATCGATCGTCAAATCAGATGTTCCATTATTGAAACAATTTATAAGTATGAAGTCCTCTTTATATTTTCGTAGATAAACGGTGTAATCGAATGCCTAGCATATATAATACACTATATTCGATATTAAAAATTAATTTTTTTTAATAAGATAAATCATCTCTATATATATAATTTAATAAAATTTTGGATGCCAAAAATATTTTAAAAACTAAAAACTAAACTCCTAACTTTCAACTGTAATAAAAAAAATTAATCATATTGAATAAACTATTGGTACACTAAAACAGAATCTTAATTTGTTTAATAATTAATATTTTAACTTCAAATTTAATTCAATAAACGCAATCCATAACATCTAAAAAGTATAATACACTAAATAGATATGTTACAATATAATCTAAAATTGAAACTCTTTTTACACATTTTTTAATATTAATTAATTATATTTTAAAAATGTATAATCTATTCATCAATGGGTTATTCAAATATCCAAACTATTAATAATTTTATGTACATGCAAGCTTTTGAATGCATTGAAATATATGAAACAAAATGAGTACCACATATGGTATAATAGAATTTTAGGAGTGCAGTGTATGATATATGTAAGGAAGGGTGTAGGGAAATTATTTGTGTATTTGGTGCAATTTTTTTTTTTCAAAAAACTAGGCAAAATAAAAATTCAAACTCTAATTTTTTATTTTTATTTTTTCCTACAAACCAAACACTACAAGATATAAAATATTTTTTTCAATTAATTTTTTGTTTTTATGGAAAATTAATTTTGATGATTTAATTTGCAGTCAAACACCCCTATGTATAAATGTGAGGAGAGTGACGTGGCACTTGGTCCACCTAGGCGGGGTGCCGACACGTGGGCGGCGGTCGCGGTCTCGGTGTCGGTCCCACCTCCTCCTCCTCCAACATATACTTACTGTGTCGCACCTGAAAAGGTGACCACCTTTTGGGACCCGCACGCGCCACCTCCCCACCACGATCGACAACTCACCGTCGATCTCCCCGCCACGTGTCGATTCCTCATTTGCCCTAGGGGCAACGGTCGTAGCTTTTTATGCGATAACCCTATCTCCATCCCCGATCCCCATTGGCCCCTCCTCCCTCCACGTGTTCCCCACTCCTCCCCCATCCTTCGAGAAATTATTGCTTGCACCGGGTGTACGAATGTGTCTTATACACCATTTTATCTGTATTCGAACATCTTAATTCTCTTAAGTATCGTTTGGTAACGGAATAACCAGAACTAGTTATTCTGGGGATAGGTATAAAGTACGGAATAAGAGCGAAAAAGCGTTTGGTTCGGTTCCAGGGATAAAAAATTTTGTGTTTGGTATGAGAATGAGGAATAAGAAGAATAAAGAGGTTGTGATGATGAGAGTGTATTGGGAAGGAAAAGAGAGAGATGAGAGAGAGGGATTTGTGATGATGAGAGTGTATTGGGAAGGAAAAAAGAAAAAGGAGAGAGAAGAATTTGTGATGATGAGAGTGTATTGGAAAGGGAGAAAGGAGGGGAGGATGGATAGTTTAATAAAAAAAAATTATAAAATAATAGATAAGAACTGTTGTTCCAGCTTATTCTGTTTGTACTAGAACTACTGTACCGAATAATTCTTGGTGCGTTTGGTAGAATAAGAGGGATAAACCTCTTATTCCCGGTTCTAGCCCCGAAACAAACGGTGCCTTAAAAAATATATATATAACATGCATAAATGCGAGAACTCGTGACAAAAAAAAAAAAAAAAAAAAACACACACACACACAAATTAATATACCAAATTTATAATATTTTAATTAAATATTACAGAATAGCGCGCTTTTATAATAATAAGTTTGGAGTAGCATGGGATAGCACGGGTGCAGGGTCTCTCATCCTCCCCCAGCAAAGAGGGTGATGAGAGAGAGAATGGAACAGTGGATGGAATAATTATAATTTGTCACTGTAGAGCTCTTTCTTTTTCTTGATGTTGATTATTATGACTGTGTTTGGCTCAGAGGTAAGCTATAACTGTTTATGTTGAAAATAATTATATCTTCAGGAGGCTTCTTCTGATTTCTTTTCATTTTGTGCAGTTGTTGTTATCTTCAGCAATTAACCAGCAGCAGGTCCAGTACAGACAGAGAGAGTGATAACTGATAAGAGGTGAGTGGTGTTCAACACTTCCAGCAGTTTTACCCCCACATTTGGAATTTTTTTTGGTACATTCTACAGAAAGAGCCATTTGGGTTCATGGAATCTAGAATAGTCATCATAAGTGGTGCACCCCATTATTGGGTTTTGTGTGTAGTGGTGGAAACTCTTATTATTACTGGTTTGAACCAAGAAAAGAAACACACAAAAAAAAAAAAAAGAGCACCCACCCACTTCTTTTTCTTCTTTTTTTTTCGAAGTTTTATGATATAATCTCCTGTTTGTTTTTTTGTTTTTTTTTTTAAAAAAAAAAAAAACAAATTTGAGAGAGAAAGATAGTATATTATTGGCTTCATTTATTTTAAAATTTATTTTTAATTTGTGTTAATTGCTTTTCCTATTTCCTAGTTGAAAAAAAAAAGTGACCATTTTCAGGTTTTCTTTTATTAGTTCATAATATGCTCTAAGAATCTTTCTTTTTTTTTGTTTTTAACTTTTTGAAATTTGGTCACTATATATATATATGTATATACTACACTGTTTGGAATCTGAAGTTAAACTACCTGGAGGTTTGAAACAAGCATGATAGGGAGAATTGGCTGTGAGTGAAGAGGAGGAGAGGGACCTTGAGGTTCTTAATTTTCACAGCATTTTTGAATCAAATGGCAATTATGCTGCTGCGAGTTATGTCGCCTGTCGATGTTCACCGGTCTCTGGGAAGAAAATTCACGTCAAAGTATGATAGAAAGATACCGAGAAGAAAACGCTGGTCGAATTCGTGCTCACTGCATGCCTACTCGAAGTACGCTTGCGTCGGGATCGAGCCCGAGAACACCGCAAACTTTCCGATCATGTCGAGCTTAGTAGCCAATCCTGCAGGAGAGGCCGCCGTGGTGTCTTCCGAGAAGAAGGTGTATGATGTGGTGCTCAAGCAGGCGGCGCTGGTGAAGCGGCAGTTGCCGTCGAATGCCGACGTGAAGCCCGACTTGGCCTTTCCCGGCACCGACGGCGTATTGAAGGAAGCTTACGATCGATGCGGAGAAGTTTGCGAAGAGTATGCTAAGACCTTCTACCTGGGTTAGATCTCAACTTTTAAGTTTTCATGAAACATTGAATTAGTTGTGACATGAATTTTTCACGAGTTTTAGTCTAACTAGACCAGTATTTTAATGTCAGGGACACTTCTCATGACACCTGAAAGAAGAAGAGCAATTTGGGCAATATATGGTAATATATCTTATTCTTATATAAGAAAAGCAAATAGTTTAAGTTATTATTTGTTGATTAAATTTGTTCTCTGAATCTTAGAGCTTGATTCTACTATTTGTAGAAGATTTCGAAGCATCAGAGAGAATTAGATGAAGAATTATTTGCCAGTTTTGGAGTATTAAGATATCTCTCTGCTGCTCTTGTTCATCAACTGCAGTTCTACATCTGATTCTATTGCATTGCAGCATTACATGTGAATTCCTAACAATGTTATTTTGTGACTTACTGTAAATTATGTGCTCAGTGTGGTGCAGGAGAACAGATGAGCTCGTAGACGGGCCCAACGCGTCTCACATTACGCCGTCAGCGTTGGATCGATGGGAGAAAAGGTTGGAGGATTTGTTCGCCTGCCGTCCCTATGATATGCTTGATGCCGCGCTCTCGGATACTGTTTCGAAGTTCCCTGTTGACATCCAGGTTCACACATCTACATATGTATCTTTTTTTTTTTTTTTTGTTCTTTTCCCCCTTTCATTATAGCAGGATCTTAAACTTTATAACGAAAATTCGACGCAATTTGGCGAAAGACCAAATCAAGAATGGTTGCATAAGAGAACATTTTAAACCAATTATTTAGCCTCAATTTGCGTATACTTAGTTACATAATTTGATCTTCGCTGTATACTTAGTTACATAATTTGCATATTACTCAGCCATTTAAGGACATGATCGAGGGGATGCGAATGGATCTCAAGAAGTCGAGATACAAAAACTTTGACGAGCTCTACCTCTATTGCTACTACGTGGCGGGGACTGTCGGGCTAATGAGCGTTCCGGTGATGGGCATAGCCCCAGAGTCGAAGGCGACGACCGAGAGCGTTTACAATGCCGCTTTGGCTCTAGGAATCGCGAACCAGCTCACCAACATTCTTAGGGACGTTGGCGAAGAGTAAGTAAAAGAAGAAGCACACAAATTAAGCTGCATTAGAAGCAGAAGATCCAAATCGGGTTTACTGCTTCTGGACCTGATTGCTTCTCTTCTAAGTAGAGAAGATGTTCCAGAAGTCAACGTAAGTCAGATTAAGTACAAGGCGCTTGATTGTTATAGTTGCTTGTGCAGCGCAAGGAGAGGAAGGATCTATTTGCCCCAAGACGAGCTCGCGCAGGCTGGGCTTTCAGAGGAGGACATCTTCAGAGGGAAGGTGACTGACAAATGGCAGAATTTCATGAAAAACCAAATCAAGAGAGCCAGGATGTTCTTCCAAGAAGCAGAGAAAGGCGTGACCGAGCTCAGCCAAGCAAGTCGGTGGCCGGTACGACTCGTTGCACACCCATCATTTTCATTTTGATTGCACAACCTAATACAATATTCGGATTGTAACCGCCCATATTATCTTAATCAGCGAACATAACTACGACTGCTGCTAACTGATATCTTAATGACATAACCAAATGAGCTTCTGTTAAAAGCACTGGGCATGTACTGTTGCAGGTGTGGGCTTCTCTGCTACTGTATCGGCAAATCCTCGATGAGATCGAGGCGAACGACTACGACAACTTCACGAAAAGGGCTTATGTTAGCAAGGCAAAGAAGCTTCTGGCACTTCCTGTGGCTTATGGGAGGTCACTGATAAGCCCTTCTTCTCGAAAGCAGTCGAGCCACGCAAAAGTATAATTCTGTGTACAGCTTGCTGCATAAACTTTCATATCATAAAGAAAAGATAGCACAGATACAAGTCCAGTGTGCATTAGATTTGCTTGATTAAATTAGTCCACCTTCTTATGAATGTGTCATAGCTATGTAGAGTAATAGAAAGGGAATAAGAATATAATCCAATCTAGAGGAACATGCTCTTCCCTTATGTTATTAGCATATTATTATGTAACAGAGCACAAATTTGCTGTATCATTGGTGAGTAAGCCTTTTGATTTTGATGGTCTACTGCATTGAGTTGAATTGTACATAAATCTATGTAAATAGGTGGATTAAACTGTAGGCTATAAATTATGCTCAACCTACATGTTATATTTCTGCATTAAGAAGTTTGCTTAGTTGGAAAGTCAAATAGCTCTTGAGATTTGGAAAGGTTTGGTGCTATCATGTTAGAGAATTTAGTAAGTGCATGTGACTTTCAATAAGTCTTGAACATGGATAATTCATCCAATTCGGTATATATATTCTTATTTTAGGAAATGATTGGCTGAACTTTACTTTCATTCTAAAGTAAAAAGAAAAAAAAATAAAAAATAACTCTACTGTAGTTGGACTAGGGAAGGAGCTGAATAGGTGTCTGTTTATAAAGCCTTAAAAAAAAAAAATACTTAGCTTATTTCTGTAAAAGATACTCTATGTTGTATAGATTATAATGATTTGATTAAGTTATGATTTCTATAATCTCACCATAAAATTCAGATGCCTATTCCTTTTAGTCCCAATAGTATTATATAGTGTTCAATGCCAAATGAACATCTTATTTGATTAATTTTTTTGATTTAATTAAAAAGTATGTAATATTTGATAGATAAACAGTACAGTTAAATATCTAGAATGAATATGGTATTTAGCTATTATTTTTTCTAAATAAGATAAATTATTCAGTAGGTAAAATACACAATCCTACTGAATCATGGACATAAACCAAGTTCAAGCATTTATCTAAGACCATAAGCTGTATATCTTAGCATGCTTCCACATCAACAATATTATGAGGATCTGAATGTCAAGACAACAAAAAAATATATGTCAACACCATGTCATTTTTGGTGAATTAAATGGAACTTATTAGTAAAAAAATGATCCTTACCAAGGTTATGCAAAAAAAGACATCACAGATTTTCAATATAAAGTTCACTGCAACTTAATATGTACTGTAAATTATTTCATAAAGATGTAGAGCTGTAATGTTTACAGCAAGAATAACTAGTGATGCTGCTGAATAATCTCCAAGCAATCTCAATTATAAATAGGAAGTTATAGGCAGAAAAGAATATGAAGAGAAAGAACTCTTAACTTTGATTACATCACCAAATCATTGCTAAGCCCCATACAGGACATATAGCAATGACTTTGGCACAAATCAGTGGCCTACACAGGAAATTTTGTTTGAGGAATCAAATAATACAACATAGAGACCAACAGCAAATTTTCTTAATGAATAACCGGGCACACGATAAAACCATCAAAAGAATGGTTACAGAAGCGACTAGATACAAGCTTACAGATGTAGCACAACCATCGACTTCATTGAGCACGACGGAGCATCCGCCTCGTGAGCTGCGTGCTTCCTCGAGACACGGGACCACTTTAGCTCGCCGTTTGAAACTTTACATGCGGTCAGAAAATCAAGCACCTGACCGAAAATCCTGAACATCTCGAGCCCATAGATATGGTCACCATCCGCCACGAACGCCGCGTTCCAGTCCATGGGTGCATCTGGGTGCCGAGAGACCTCAGTCCATTTATGAGGCAAGGAAAAGTCCAGCTCAAGCAGCTTCCTCACGGCCTTCTCCCTCCTGTTTAAAATCCCATCTCTCTCGCACCAAGACACGCACAGCATAAAGAGGCGATTATTGCAAGACACGAGCTTAGGGTAGTACTCGCGAAGCCGAGGAGGGGGACGGGAGGTCTGGAATTGAACCCAAAAACCTCTTTCTAAATCATAGGCGGCAAGTTTGTCTGCTTCGGAGTACACGTAAAACATCCCACCACAAACAGATCCCGAGCAAGCGGACCCAAAGTCCGTGGGCAATTTTGCAATCTCGATCCATTTATCAGTAAAGGGATCATAGATCTCACCCGAATCCAAAGGCTCATCCCAACACCCATGACCGCCCACAACAATCAGGGCAAGGTTCGCCCTCTTATTTCTGTTTTCTACTTCAAATTTGTAGTTTTCTTTTGTGCGTCCTGATATTCGGTCATCCTCCTCAAAAGCATCTTTAAGGCGGCACCTCAGTGAAAATCGGTGCGGGTCCTCATAAACATCGGAAAC
Source organism: Tillandsia leiboldiana (assembly GCA_029204045.2). Taxonomy (NCBI): domain Eukaryota; kingdom Viridiplantae; phylum Streptophyta; class Magnoliopsida; order Poales; family Bromeliaceae; genus Tillandsia; species Tillandsia leiboldiana. The sequence goes on from CM055071.1 coordinate 2,718,129, forward strand.
TCCAGTTAACTTGGACTTCAGAGGAAGACCGACATTCTTATTAGCTCGAATGCGAAAAATACTTGAGCTAGATGCCATCTCGAAGACCCCCAATACAGCTCTGGACCTCGCTGACCTCATCGAAGCGGCTTTTCGCCACGAGCCAAGTAACGGGCTGTAAATCAACACTCCTTTGTGGGTCTTAAAGGATCCCTTCTCCAATGAAACAATTGAATCCCCAGTAGTAGAGCAACCACCGATGATGTAAACATCGGTTCCAACCCCAGCAACCGAAAATAAGGACCTACCCTTCAGTCTATCCATACTGACTCTATGCCACCGGTCGAGGGCAATATCCAAAGCATGCATTTCTCCGCCACGAAACCCCGCTCGCGTGACCCCGAAGAGGAATAGCCATCGATCCTGATGAACCCCTTCGGACCTCAGCTGGATAAATTGCGGGGCGGTGGTCAAGTCCCGCCATTTCTTGCACACGCATCGGGAAGCCATCAAAGAGGTCAGAGGAAGTCGGACCAATATCATCTCCAATATATCATCAGGAAGCGAAGTGCTAGAAGTAGTAGAGTTCGGCTGGCACGGCTGAATTGCTTTTTCTTTATTCAAATTTTTCTTCCAAAACCGCTCGCGCATAATATTGGAGCATTCTACCGATGTTTCCTCGACCCCATTGTTCATTTTGTGAGGCATACAGTCGTCTAAGGAGCTCAACCTCCAGCTCCGATTCGTATCCAACTCCTCACAAGCATTGACCCGGCACCCGCCGCCCGTGATATAGAGATTGAGGCACCTGGACGAACCGGGTTCGGGTTTCGGGTTCAGTTGCAAGCCCTCTTCATTTGCACGGCCGCTACGACCATTCTTCTTCTTCTTGAGCTTCTCACTAACCGATCTCGTGAGGCGCTTCGAAACAGACAAAGCCCCCATATCCCTAGGGAGAGTAATCTCATCCCCCGAGGTCTCGGAATTACGGATTTTGGGAGCATTTCTTGATTCATTAAATAGCAATGTAGTCCTACAATTGGCATTGGATGTTCTAAAAGTGCTTGAGCTACCCATCTCTAATTTACCCAACAATCCTCCAAATTTCAAAACCCTAGATCAACATTGGTGTTCCAAATGGTTATCCTAACCAATCAAATGGAGATTATAACTATTTCAGATTAAAAGAACACCTCCTCATTACTCATTACCAAACAATTCATTAAAAAATGACTCCTTTTTGATCCTAGGTAAACGAAAAACTCAAAACTTTACAGCGAAATCACCAAATTTACATGCATTAATCAAAAAAATAGGGGAAAAAACTCAAATTGATCATAGAAACGGGGCGAGATTTAGGGCACAAACAGATGAAGAGCAGAGGAGCGAAAAGGGGATCAGATCGAGGAGCAAACCCTAGGTGGTGGGAGAACGCGAGCGCTTCGAAATCGATCGGGAGAGCGACGGGTGTATGTGCTTTTGTATGCGGGGGATCGAAGGGCGCGGCGCCCAAATAGTAAAGCTATTGGAGTCCCTTGGATGAACCCAGGCTTTTATCTTCAAAGCAAATGGAAACGGTTTTTGGAACCCCCACAAATTTGACCCAAAAATGGACACCCAATGAAAGTATTGTGTGCACCGTGTGCACCGTGAACCACCTTTTTTTTTGTTTTTTTTAAGAAAATCTTGTTATAGAGGCTTTAACATCAGAATTTGATTTCTTAATGATTTTTTATTTGGGGGTGTATGAAATTTGAAAAAAAAATTTATCTAAAAAAATTTGCTTCGCTTGCAAATTAATCTACAATTTTTTTTTTTTTATAGATTCACGAATTTGAATATTCCGTTTATTTTATGACACTCTAATTTGTAAGTTTTTACCAACTAGATATAACAATCTATATTAGTTGGTAAAAAAAATACGAAAAGTTATTTGTAATTGTAGTTTTACTTATATCCAAATTCATAAATTCATTTTTTTTTTTAAAACGAGACAAGTAACGCCCAACATATTGTATTCATTTGAAAAATAATCTTTTGCTACAACGAGTGAGGCAACAAAATCTAAAAAAAATAAATATAAAAAAGTAAGTAAGAAAAACAAGAAAAGGAAAAAGAAAGAAATTCCTAACTATCCAGAAAATTTATTCTTTGTTAATATTCTGATTCGCCATACTACAATTACTGGATTACTGGTCTGATTCTTAAAAATTATATTCTTTTTTTCCAACCAAATTATTAATCAGCATGCAGTTTATCAGATCCTTCGCTTTGCTACCGTTCTTAAATCGCCATTTTTTATTTGTTGCAGTATTACGGCACAAAACAGAAAAATACTGACCAAGGGAGAAATTGCATAGATTACGGTGCATGATAAACCGGGTGCATGCCGAAAATTGTGGCCAAAACGGTCGTTGGGTTAGATTTCGGGTTCCAAAATGGTGCGCCGACGCGTTTGTAGATTTCAGTTGTTAAGAAAATGCAACTGCGAGTGTACTAGTTCGGCATGCGTGGCCCACATCACGAGGTGGTGGGATCAATTGACATTATTATTAAAATTAATTTTTAAAAAAAATGTGTAGAAAAAACAAAAAGAGGAAGTGGGGCCCACTCAAATCACACTGGAGGAAATTTAGTTAGGTGAGGGGGGAGTAACATTGTGAAATTCTATCCCTTTTATAATTAATAATTTTTCTTTTAATTTTTTTTTTTAGAAATAAATTTGGACTAACTATAGGAGGTTATGAAAGTACGAGGAGAATGGGTCATAATTAGTTATATTTAATTTGTGCTTATTTTGTTTATAGTTAAAGCCCTTTTTTTTGTATGATTTTTTGTGTTTGTAAATCAAAAAAGTTTGATCAAATCATATGATTTAACCTATATAGAGGCTATACTATTAATAGCATCAAATCAAATCATTAGTACTATTAAATTTTTGACTCTTAGATAAAAAAATGTACTGTTAGAATAATAATGAGTGATTGAAAAAATAGTATAATTTTAAAAATAAAAATAATTAAAAAAATAGATCTAACGATGGAAAACTCGATAACACTAAATATTTGATGTCATCGATAACATAACAGCCGGACTTATATAATAATATTCTATAATCATATTTGGCCTATCTAGAAAAGAAAATGCTAGATGTACACCCCAAATGGGGTGTACATCTTACACCCATTCCAGAATGAGATGTACATCTTACACCCACCCCATTCTGGAATAAGATAAATTTCACTCGTCACATCGATGTGATGAGTGGATGAATACTCATCTCAGAATGGAATGGGTGTAAAATGTACATCCTATTTGGAGTGTACACCTAGTATTGCTCATCTAGAAAAGTTACTGTAATAGTCTAATGCTACAATATTCTATAATAATATATTAAGGTGGATAGCAAGCACCAATCCAGTACTGTTGGGGCGAGCTGTCATCTTGACATAACAAATCTTGTAAGATAGAGAAAATTTAATTTCTGCTGTGTTACACACACACACACACTCTCTCTCTCTCTCTCTCTCTCTCTCTCTCTCTCTCACACACACACACACACACTCACTGATGTATAAGCATGGCACAGAGAAATGAAAGAACATGCAAATCACTGTAGTAATAGCCTCTCATAAATACCTGTCTTTTTAATCAATAAAAAGGCAATTAAGAACCTGGTTGTTGGATGATGGATCGCATGCATGCACATATGCCCATTGCCAACGCGTGCGTGGTCCACATGTCGTCAGTATGAAGAGGACAAGCACAACACACTGTTCGTGGTCAACCACTTTGATGATAAAAATCCAAAGTAGATTGGAAGTTAAAATCCACTTGATAATGATACCAAATAGTTATTTCTCTACTTTATTCAAGGATTTATATAAAAAAAAGAAAAAAAAAAAGAAATGTTTTGTTCCCTCCCTTTTACTCTCAGATGCAAAATAAGATGGTGCAGGTACCCACCATGGTAAATATGATAATATATACTACAAATTTAATGATAAAAAATACAAAATATATATGAATAAAGGCCAAGATGGCCAAAATGTGAAAGCAATGGAGATTGCTGATTTTTCTTGGCACTAAAGAATTTTCCTTTCTGTGAAGGTGACTTCCTAATGGTGGAACTATAATTCTGCAGTATGAGAGCCCAATTGGCTAAACAAGATGGCCATGTCCATGCCTTGTATCATAGTGGGCATAGCTATTTCGTATGGACAGTCATAGGAGAATCCACTTTTCCCTGATTTCTTCACCCTCCTGATGCAGTTCTTGAACTTGTCATGGCATCTCACACTCATCAAACCTGGGAAAACACAACAAAACAAAAAAGAAAGAAAGAAAGAAAGAAAAAGAGATTCCATCAACACTTATAAAATATTGGAAATTGTGGCATAATGATGTGAATCCTGTGAGTATTATTTTCACCAAGGGCCTCATTATAGCTGGGGCCTGTGAATAAAGGAGTTATGCCACCTTTTATTTAATTAATACATGCACACCAAATGTAGAACAAAAGAAATGCGCAAAAGCTCTAAAGAGTAGCAATGAAACTAATGAGGTACTTTCGATTTGAGCATGATATATGCAATATAACTTTATGCACATTTTCACAGCTGAATGCTGAAAGTTTACACACTAGCAGCATCTACAAATAATTCATCTTCTACCCAGCTTTTCGGTACGAAGGCTTAGAAAGAAGGTTGTAGATTAATTCAAGCTCAGAATCAAGCAAATAGTGAAGGATATCACATACTTTGCATTCAATTATTAAGCACTTAACACTAACCCAATAACCAGTAAATAAGTAAAAGCCTATTCATAATGACAATCTCTACATCATCATATTCTTAACTATGGAAAAGCTTTATCCATCTTAGAGCCTCTGAGGTTCTCAATGATGCATCCTACAATGTTTTCCCTTATCCTTTCTCGGATGACACTTTTAGCAACTATCATTCTTCCATCTAGCTATTATTGCCAGCAAAGATGATTCCTTTCATCAATACTTCTTCAAAGTTCAATTTAGCAGCATCATTGGCAGTACCAGAAACGAGCCGCCAAATGGCCATGCCCCGATACTACATTGTGACTTGTTCAAGACAAGATGTTGAATCTTCTAACAGAGAATGAGGATCGGTTGAGGCGAAGTCCCATCCATGTTACGATGCGATCTACCAAGTCGGGCGATTGCGAGCAATGTGGATAGAATTGAATTATTCTTTATTGGGCAGTCTAAAGGTGATCGATCAGAGATAGTTGGATTGATCACAACTGGAAAGCAGGTAGATCAAGATCGAGCTCAAGTGTCTCGAGTCTACCTAGTTAAGGCATCTCATTCATAGGGTTGATTCTCTTCTTTTCTAGTATTTAGAGAAGCAAAAAGAGGATAGTTGATCTCGTTTTTTTTTGTCGGCTTCAAATTTTGAAAGGAAATGTGTGCAATGTTAAGTGCTTGGTAAACCAAAGAGATCTACTCTTGTACTTATGTTCTCTGTTTCCTGTAGTTAAGTTTTCTTCAGTCCAAGTTCCATGGATGCGAGTTCGCGAACCACATAAAATTCTTATCACTTAATAGTTCCACTCGAAGCAATCATCCTCGCAGAATCGATTTCCGATTAGAGTGAGCAAGTTGTCGGATCGTTGGCGCTAACCATTAATCCCAAAAACTCGAGCTGTTAGAAGTACGCAACCAATTCACTTAAAGCGTACAGACACAGCGCCCACGGGTCTCGACCGGACTCAACCCACCTGGACGTTGGGTCTATTGTTGGGCCTCTTGCCGTTAGATCTATTATGGACCGCAGCCCCACTCAACTTATTGGGCTCACCCAACTCAACTTATTAGTCACGGGCAGGAAGTTGGACCTATTTTTAACCCATAAATAAATAGCCAACAATCCCCCCCCAACACCTGCACCGTGTGGGAATCGAACCCGTGCCACTGCCTCCGATACCACTTGTCGGATTGTTGGCGCTAACCATTAATCCCAAAAGATCGAGCTGTTAGAAGTACGCAACCAATTCACTTAAAGCGTACAGACACAGCGCCCACGGGTCTCGACCGGACTCAACCCACCTGGACGTTGGGTCTATTGTTGGGCCTCTTGCCGTTAGGTCTATTGTGGACCGCAGCCCCACTCAACTTATTGGGCTCACCCAACTCAACTTATTAGTCTCCTGGCCTATTGTCACGGACAGGAAGTTGGACCTATTTTTAACCCATAAATAAATAGCAAACACAAGCAAACAATCTAAAAATGTTATCTATAAAATTGATTAATTAAAGCAATTAAACCGATTTAGACATTCGATTAACTAAAATTGAAACCAAAATATGAACTGCATTCCAAATAGAAAGGTAGCAATCACTATATTGAGACAGTAAGTAAATCTTGTAAATAAAACAAACTAATTTCAAGATTCTAAAATAACAACAAAATTTAAAAAACCAACCTTTTTTCTCGACGCATTCATCGTGATGCTTGCAACAAGCATCTAGATCATCACAGGGCTTCTCCCCAGGGCAACCACTCCATCCAACTCCACAGTACTTCCCGTATCGAATCCCCACAGCTAATAATAATGAAAGCAGAATCAAACGAAAACATGCATGAGATCCCTCCAGGATTAAATTACTCAAAAGAATCGAAGAAAAAGACACCAAATCTGAGACTCACATTCGCAGTTCTCGGCGACGCACGATCTACTGCATCTCACCTACAAGATCGAGATCATCAGAATCCAAAACAAATCGGAGTTAGGGTTTCATTTAGATCGGGAGCAAAAGGGAAGGGGACCTCTGCTTGGGGATTCGCGGGGGCGGCGCCGCGTACGGAGATCGAGAGGAGGAGGACGACGACGACGACGACGAAGAAGGGAAGCGTCGGGAACGGAAACGAGGAACGGGGTTCGCGTCGCATTCTCCGACGCATCCCGTCGCACGCTAAAAAAAAAAAAATAATAAATAAATAAATAAATTGTCAGGGGAAAGTGGTACATGCGACTCCGTAACGGAACGGGGTCTACAGTATTGGTGAGAAACTATTGAATGAACCCGGTGTACCGTGCACCAAAATTTAAAACAATATAATTGGGTCTCCAAATTAGAATTTAAATTAAAAATTAACCTATTAACAATCATAAATTGGGGATTATTTTTTTTTATTTTTTTTTTTTTGTATAAAAGTATTCCTCCGATTGATCTTTTGAGATTACTTGGTTCCTAGTTAAGAGATTATTTAATTTATAATTTTCTACAAACAGCTACTGTAGATATTGTAAGAGTAAGTTTAGTATTAAAATCTATTTAATGCTATTAAAAAAAATAAAATTAAATTAGGATAAAAATATTTAGAAATTTATTTATGCATATGCAGAACGAATATTACGTATAAAAATAAATAAAATATTTTTTATTATAATTTTTTACTGCACGTAAGGTAATTTTTCCGTAATTTCAAATAAAATCTAATTCATATGAAAATTTTAAAATTCTTATTTAAAAAAATTAGGCATATTTGAGAATGGTATATGAAAATATCGGATACACCTGGTGCACGCAATGTTTTATCTACATCGGCGGCCAATAGCAAGCTCGTACTTCGGATACTCTGCAACGCCATTGGAGGACAATATGTGGCGAGTTCCTATTTGCTGCTTACGTGTCTGCGTAGTTAATTAGCCGAGTCGACAGAGAACTTATAATACTCTCTGATGGGCCGCAAAAATTATGGGCTTGGCCCATTAAGTAATTCAACTAAGGCCAGTTTTTTTTTTTTTTTTTTTTTTTTAAATACAAGAACCGAAAGTGGGAATTGATATATTGAGAGATTATTTTGTTATTGCCTTAGCAAAATATATCACATTTAGGCCAATTGCAATTTATCTTTTCTGACAATAATAAAAATAGATAGGGCATTATAAACGCTCAAATTATATTGTGACGTCTCACTTCTCAAGTGAATCCATCCTAAAGCTACTCTAAATATAATACGTTTAATTTTTTTAATCTCTACTCTAGATATAGCACGCTTAATTTTCTTAACCTATTGAGTTTAGCCACCGTCAAAAATATTATAGTCGGATTTTAGAAACTCACAACCATAAGTTAATGTGAGACTCGTCTCACTAACCTTTGGGAGTCACCAGGGACGAACCAGCGACGAAGCCAGAATTTAAGTCCTAGCGGGGCCAAAAGCTATATAATTACAAAAACTTAAAATTAAAATTGAATTTGTTAAGTATACATGATGCCATTCAAAATACATGTATATCAACAATAATAATTATTAGACATCTATATTTTATAGTCTATGATTTTTTTTTTAGGACTATTAGATACTTAAATAATATATACTTAAATTTATAACTTTTTATATATTTAATATGCAAGTATTATGAATGTCATATAGTATAATGTATGGTGTATCAGGTGCATATAATTTTTTTTAAAAAAATTTATAGTAATACACACTAAAACACTTTTTATATAGATCATTATTGTAATATTTATTTAGCTATAACTATTTATTTTTTTAAGTCAATAACAATATAAAGATCTAAAGTGGATATTTCAAAAGTTGAGGGGGGCATGGCCCCCCGCAGTCTACATATAGCTTCGTCACTGGGAGTCACTCTCCACCCACAACGATCATTAATCGGGGAGGCGCGATACTTTCCAGTTTTAGCATACTTAATTTTCTTAACCTTTTGAGCCTAACCACCACCCAAAATGCTAAAGCTGGTTTAAAAGATTTAGCTTTATTATATCTCATATATATATATATATATATATATATATATATATAATTATTCTAAATTCTAGGGGTGTCACATTTCTCCCCCTTTAAGCCCTGACGTCCTTATCAAGCTCAAGCATGCATACTCACAAGCACCAGATAATGTGAGGCTCGTCTCACTAGCCTTAACTGGCCTTGTGGGAGCCACGCTCTACCTACAACGGTCATCAGCCGGAGAGCCGTGCTTGTCCCCTGTATAATACTACCTTAACCGAAACTTTTTTTTTTAGAGAGGAAGGTAGCATACTACCCGCTTTATTTATTTTGAAATAAACTTAGCTGAAAATACGAAGCAACAAGACTTCGAACTTGGGAACTCGGATATCAACCACCAAGCCCTTTACCACTCGCGCTAAGGACGGTTGATATCTTAGCCGAAACTTATCTCACATTTCCGGCTAGTGGTTGGCTCTGATACCAACTGTGACGCCTCAACTTCCCAGGGGGTCACTTATTCTAGAACTATTCCATCTCTAGTATGCTTAACCCTCTTAACCTCTTGAGTCTAACCACCGTCCAAAATACTATAGCCAAATTAAAAAGTTTAGCCCCATTATATTATATATAATATTATTTTAAATCCTAAAGGTGTCACATTCCTCCCTCTTTAAGTTCTGGCATTCTCGTTCGGCTTTTGCACACTCACAAGCATCAGCCAATGTGAGACTCGTCTCGTTAACCTTTAGCCGACTTTGTAGGGAGCCACACTTCACCCACAACAGTCATTAGCCCGAAAGTCGCGTTCTATCCGCTATATAATTTTGGCTCAACCGAGACTCATCTCACATTTTTTACTGGTGATTGACTCGGATACCAACTGCGACGCCCCACTTCTTAGTGGGTCACCCATCCAAAAGCTATATCTAGCACGCTTAAACCTCTTAACCTCTTTTGGTCTAGGCATCGCTCAAAATGTTGTAGTCGAATTTTAAAAACTCATAATCATCCGACAACGTAAGATTCGTCTCACTAGGCTAAGCCAACCTCGTGGGAAGCCACTCTCTACCCACGACGATCATTAACTAGGGAGTCACCCAACTTCTCAAGAGGGTCACCCATTTTAGAACTACTCTAATTCTAGCATGTTTAACCTCTTTATATATTAGACCTAACCACCGCCCAACATGCTATTTCTGAATTAAAAAATTTAACTTATATTATATCTCATATATAAAATTATTCAAAATTTTAAGAGTATCACATTTACATTATAGAAGTATTAAGTTGCGGAAAAAAAAAAAAAAAATTTGTTTCATACTGTAGCTTTTTACTGTAGCTTTTGAGAAAGTTGTATTTTTTGGTCACTGTCTGATTTGGTGGTTCGAGGTCTGGGCCCAACCAGAATTGAGCCATGTTGATTAGTCAACAGGCTTGATCTGGTGTTAATTAATTATGTTTGTACATAAGTCATTTATGTTGATGTAACAATCCAACAACTTCTTACAATAGACCTCGTACGAGCGCAATTAATTACGGGTATATATAAGTATAAACCCTTTTAGGAGTACATATCTTACATTCCATTTCATACTGGGATGGGTGAATTTCACTCTTCGCTCGATATGATCATTAAAATAATATCTATCTCAGAATGAAGTAGGATGTAGAATATACACCCCTAAAAAAATGTACATCTAGCATCTCTGATTAATTGCCGTGTATGCCTGGAGCCCGGGTTTTGTCCCCGTGCGTATTTAGAATTGACTACTTAAAAAGATAAGTTAAAATTATGCATTTTACAAGTCATTATTAATTTTAATTAATTTAATTAAAAATATTATCAAATTTAATAACTCTACTAATTACTAATAATCATTACCTGTTTATTTTATCTGTTATATAAAATAATAAAATTTATTAATTGTAATAAAATTATTAATAAACTCAAGAAAACTCCAAATTTACGTTTTAATCTAAAGAATTTAAAAATTAAAAGCATGTCCACATACATTATATATTTTCGATCGTTGTTTTTTAATCTACGACATGTGTGAATACACGCCTCCACGTGACGAATTAATAATAAAAAATAACAGTACTATTGAATGAAAAATTTCGTACATAATTAAGCAGTGAATTTCGATTCTAGAAATATTTTGTCATTTACACTAAAAATAATAAGTAACTTTTTCTATGGTAGATAAGTATACTTGTGAAAGTACATATGATGAGATCAGCACATGACAAATTTATTGGAGAAGCACTTTGTTTAAGAATTAAATAGTACAAGTGGGAATTAAAGTAGATTCTCCAATTAATATGGAATGATCTTTTTCGAAATGATTCGATCTGTTTTGTGGGTGGAGAATTATTTAGTGGAAAAAAGAATCAAGGAATTTGATATTACATCTCAATCAATATTAAGAGTTATATATGTTAAGCCTGAGGTTTATTTTTGTAATTAGATTTAAAATTTGGATGATAAATATTCTCTCATGATATGTGACATAATAGTCTATAGATTTGGATTCAGCACTGCATGTGAACTCTTTTAATTTTTGATTTTTCCATTTAATTCTCTAGCTATTCTCTAAGATTCGCTCTAATTAAGTTACTTTTTGAACTTTTGCAAAACACGAGTCATGCACTTTGAGATTTTTCCGAGTGAGTCGTATTTGTCGTTACCATAACTCCATCACAATAAAGTCGTTGTGTTCATATCGGGCAACTTGCTTAATTGCACTTTACCATTAGAAAAGTAGCTCATTATTATTATTAAATAATTAATATAAAAATATTAAAATTTTTTGATTTAAAAATATTTAATATTTAATTATTTTATTTATATTATTTTATTCAAATAATTAAAAATTTTAGTAAATATAATCGTAATTCAATTAGATCAATAACTTTAGCTAAAAGATCTATTAAATTTAGTATAATATTTTATTTAGTTAAATAAAATAGCTTACCAAAAAGAGTTAGAAATTAAAAAATATGAAATAAAAAATTTGGAGTTAAAATATGTATTTCAAATAACTTCTAAGTACGAGATTCCTAATATATTTTCATCTATTTAAAATGTATACAAATAAAAAATAAAAAAAATTTATATTGACACAAAAATAAATATTAAAAAGTTGAGGGGAGCCATTATTATCTAAAAGAGAAAAAAAGATAAATTAGTATCAGGGACTATTGAGTAATATTAAAATATTAAGGGGGGCCATGGCCACCTTGGGCCCTACTATGGCTTCGTCTCTGATGCTAGATACAGTACTCGATTACTGAACCTAAGAATTCATACATCACATTAAAGTGTAAGCAATAAACTAAGATCTTAAAAATAAACTAAGATCTCGAAATAAAATTTCAACAAATTACATATAATCCTAACAACTTAAAATATGAAAATAATAATAATATAAAAACGAATTCACTAGTTGGCAAAATAAAATTTTGAAAGAATTATTTAAAAAATTAATAATCTTTATATATAAAAAAAAAGTGAATAATTTATTATTTTTTTATTTTATATATATAATTTTAACATTTACATAAAAAATTTAACAAATTATATATGATCTTAACAATTTAAAATATTCTATAAATCTATTCATACAATTATAATAATTTTCGTACAATTTATAAAAAAAAATGATAATAATATGAAAAGAGATATACCTTATTCCTCATTTTTGTCCATGACATTGAGTTAGCAAAAAAAAAATAAAAAATTCAAATAAGTTTTTTTAAAAAATATTTAATAAATTATTTATCCAATCAAATGAATTTTTTTATAAAGTTGACTTTGTAGAGAAGCCCCTACAATGGCACAAGAATCATTTTTTTTTTTTAGAGAAATGTAGCATACTATTCGCTTTATTTATTTTTAAAATAAATTTAGCTAAAAATATGAAGCAGTTAAGTTTCAAATTCGAGTCTCGAATATTAACTATCAAATTTTTTGCCACTTGCACTAGAGACAGCTAATGCCCAAGAATAATTATTTCCTACGAAAGTAAAAGAGTACGCAAGGATATTATTCCTTGCTTCCAAAAGTAAAAATCCCAACACAATATGTGTTCTTTTTGTCCACTCACCAATAAAGTACTGACACGTGTACTTTAGGATTAATTTATTTTTAACCTTAAGCATATTCTTTATTTATATTATTTTTTATTTTAATTATTTCTAAAACTAAATTGGGGATTTATTATAGTAAATTAGTAGTAGTCTATGACTTTAGTAACTATCAGTACCTAATGGTTGGCAAAATCTGCAGCTTGCCGAATTGAAGATACATTCCGAAGAATTTAATTAATTTAGCAAAAAAATTTATTACAATTAGCGAAAATTATTTAAATTAAAAGGATAGTATAAGGAAGTCACAAAAATTTTAAATTTTTTTGATTAAGGGGTAATTTCAAAGTGCCTACAGTTGAGAGAAATTATTATCCACCTGGTAAATTCATATTAAAAATTTAAATATTTATTAGTACGAACAGGACTTCGTATTGTATTGACAGCTTAAAATCTTATCAGTAAAATATAAAAAAGTTAATAAAAATATATAATAAATAATTATAATATATTAGTACTAAAAAATTAATATTTTATGTTGGCATATAAATATTTTTATAATTAACATGTATTAATATTGCACGACATGCACTGTAGTACTGTACCCTCTGGTAATATCCACTACAATAAAATTACACTATAGCGATATTTTTAAGTGTTTCTAAAATCTAAAAAAAGTATCGCTGACAAAAATACCGACACTTATTATAAGTATTGCTATATGTGCCATCGCTACGGTGTATAGCGACATATTTTTATAATGTGTCCCTATAATCTAATTTTGGATATAGATGGAATATAGATAGGACATTTATACAAAAGTGTCACAAACATATGTCCATATAACTTAATTTTATTCTAGTGATCGTATAAAATTTAATATTTTAATATTAAAATTTAATTAGATTTGATGTGACCTACTTTATCGAAAGAAACAATGTATAAAATATTATATGTTTTCAAAAACTATTAACTAGACGCCAAATAATTTCAAAAAGGAAAATGCTAGGTGTACATCATATACCTCACCCATCTAAGGATGGGGGTGTGATGATAGGTCACTCGATGTGACCCGTAAAAAATATCGGCACCATTAAAATGGTGGAGGTGTATGATGTACACCCCTTCGGGGTGTACATATAGTATTGCTCTATTCAAAAATTTAAATTTAAAATTTAATTATTTTATAATTTTAGGAGAATTTCAGAGGATGCACCTATGGCCTATGCACACTAGGCTGTTTGGATATTTAAAAAAATATAGCATAGTTAAACTATATTATTATATTCATAAAAAAAAAATTTCTATAAAGTATTTGGATGATTAAAAATATAAAATTTTTTTAGAGCATAATTATACTATACCCTAAAAAATAGGATAAAATAAAAATTCACTATAATCAAAGAAAATTTTTTTTACCATTTTTGGGCTCCCTCAACTCTAATATATGGCCAATTTTAAACTTAAAATTTTAAAATTTAAAATTTAAAATTTCAACAAAAAAATTTATATTTTAAATTTTTAATTTTAAATTTTAAAATTTTAAAATTAGGATTTAAATTTTAAATTTAAAATTTTCAAATTTAAATTTGAATTTTAAAATTTTCAAATTTGAATTTATATTCAAATTTTAAATTGAAAGAAATTTTGTATAATTTTACAATATACATCCAAACAGTTAAAAATTTTAAATCATAAAATTTTTTAGAGTTACAAAATTTTCCATTTCATTTAGACCAAAACTACCGTTTATAAACTCTATAGTAATCTTTTACTAGTAGGTGGGAACTTTGAAGTGTCTGGAGTTGATCAATATACATTTTCACAGAATTTAAAAAATTAGTAACTATGCCTGGCACTAATATATGCTAATGAAATAGGCTACTCCTATTATATTGTTTGTTTCGAGAGCAAGATCTAAAATAAAATTTTATTTAAATTTTATTTTTTAAACGTATTTCGTTATAGATAGAAATAACAGTTTTTATCTTTCTAAAATAAATTGGTATAAAACTAAAATTACTGTTCAGCATTTTTCTAAAACAAATTTTATTTTCATTTGAGAATAAGATTAATTAAAATAAATATAATATTTTAACTAATATAATTATTTGATTAACTAATTATTTAAGTATTTAGATAATTAACTAATTCAATTATTAAATTATTTATTATTAATTCTTTTAGGCAATTCAATCTATAAGGCCAGAAAAAAAATACTTATTATTGTTAATTATTTTATCAATTAATTAAAAATAAATTTAATTAAAATAAATATAATTTTAATTATTATATTAACTCTTTAATTAATCTAATATTTTTATTAATCTAATTATTTTATTAACTAATTATCTAACAATTAGATAATTAACTAATTAATTTATTAAATTATTTATTAATAATATTCATTATTATTAATTATTTTATTAATTAATATTCAGAATTATCTGACAATAGTTAAATAAATAAATTAAATTATTATTTAATTAATATCTTATATTAATTATTTAGATAAAATATTATTATTTTAAAATTATAATTATTCTTATTATCACTATTCCGATCTAACTATCCAAACGTTATTTTTTTTATTCTTAGGAACAACCAAATTTTTATCCAAATATAAAATTAATTTTATTTCTGTTTATTTATGAAGTTATACCTATTTATGAAATAAATAGTTCTAATTTATATCTAAATCAAACACAATCATAATCTATAACTATAATTTATTTATTTATTTATTTATTGAGAAATTAAGATGTTCCTAGCTTACGCACTCATTGAAGGAAAGGAATAAGACACTATTTATTTATTTATTTATTTTAAATATGTTACCCCTCTTTCCATTTGAGTCATACATATATAGCGTTCCTCTAGGAGCATTTGTACCACCCTCTCTCTCTCTCTCTCTCTCTCTCTCTCTCTCTTAGTATCATTAGTATTTTGTACCACTCTCTCTCTCTCTCTCTCTTTCTCTCTCTCTCTCTTTTAATTAGTTTTTTTTGTGTCAATTGGATTCTGTATTCTCTCAACATATCAAAGATTTGATCTTACCCTGCAAAATATGATACTTTACCTGCTTTGAGGTGTGCCAAAGTTGAGCTCCACTTTTTCCAGCAATTATTTGCCATTTATTACTCCTGGGCAACTCATTTATCTCCGTACAAGCATTAATTATGTGTTGGTGATGGAATTTATTTTTCTCTGTTATACTGCAAGTTAAAAACTTGGTTCTTGTTTCATAGTTGAAAGGTTAAAATTTGAGTGCTTATAATCTCATTTCTCCTTTTCTGTTTTAGTTCCCTTGTTTGGAGTTTTGAATTCCTGTTTTTTTTTTTTTTTTTTTTTTTTTTTTTTTTTTTTTTTTTTTAGAATAAGATAGTATTCATTCATTTGGTGGATGAATCTAGTCACAAACTAAACTAAGACAATTAGATGTTGATCTGCCAAAACGAAAAAAAAAAGAAAAAAAAAAAGAGGGGAGTTTTAAACTCCCTCTAATGATATTTTTACTTTAATTAGGGTTTTTTTTTCCTAATTTGTGCAGTTTTAACATTAATTTGTGCTAATATTGATAGTATATTTATTGTTCTTCAATCTATAGGGTGTTTTCCCCAGCTCTTGATGGAAAAGGAGTAATTTGAGCTATTGTAACACTTGGACAACAATGAAATTGGCTTTTGCTTCACTTTTGGCTCTCTATTTGGGTCTATTCTCTACTGCATTATGTAGAAATATATCTTCTAGGCCTTCTATAGTGAACATTGGAGCTATATTTGTACTCAACTCGACAATCGGGAGAGTCGTGAACGTCGCCATCGATGCCGCCGTGGACGACGTGAACTCCGATCCGAGCGTTCTCAAAGGATCGAAGCTCGTCGTCACGAGGAGCAACACAAATTGTGATGGGTTTCTTGGCACCATTGAAGGTTTAGTTTTCTTTAGCTATCTTCTATTTTATTGTTAAAGTAACTTACTATTCATGAATTTTGTGTTCTTTCGACGAGATATAAAGGTTTGTTACAAATTTAGTCCCCTGAAGTTTAACTCTCGATTTCAATTAGTTCGCATCTTAATTGTAATGAAATTGAAATGGAGATCAAATTTCGAAAACATACTAAATTTGATGATTTACGGAGTATACTTACATATTAGTTATGCATTGGATTACTGATTCCAGTTCTTCGGTTCATGGAGACCGATATTGTCGCGATAGTGGGGCCACAGTGTTCCACCGTTGCTCACATCATTTCATACATTGCAAATGAACTCCAAGTCCCTCTCCTCTCCTTCGCGACCGATCCGACCCTTTCGCCCATTCAATTCCCCTTTTTCGTTCGAACTGCTCAAAATGATCTTTTTCAAATGACCGCGATAGCCGAGATTGTCGACTACTACCAGTGGAAGCAAGTAATCGCTATCTACATCGACAACGAGTATGGCAGAAATGGTATAGCCGCATTAGGCGATAAACTCGCTGAGCGGCGCTGCAAAATCTCTTATAAAGCTGCATTTTCGCCTGAGGCCACTGGGAGTGACATTTCTGATTTGTTAGTTAATGTTGCATTGATGGAGTCGCGAATCATCGTTCTCCACGCAGATCCAAATTTCGGGAAAACAGTCTTTTTTGTGGCTAATCATCTTAAGATGATGGGCAATGGCTATGTGTGGATTGCAACAGATTGGCTCTCTAGTTATATTGATACTTATTCGCCCCTCCCTTCTGAGACAATGAACAATATGCAAGGAGTTCTCACACTACGGCAGCACACGGCTGATACAAAGATGAAGAGTGCCTTAGTTTCGAATTGGAAAATGCTAACCAAGAAGCACAGTAATGCGGTTTTCGGACTTAATGCTTACGGTTTATATGCTTACGATACTGTATGGGCAGTCGCCAAGGCCGTAGATGCCTTTTTCGACGACGATGGTGTGATCTCGTTTTCTAGTGATCCGATGTTGAATGAGGCGAACGGTAGCAATCTACATCTTGAAGCACTGAGCATATTTGATGGAGGGAATCTTCTTCTTGACAAAATTCGGAAGATAAATTTTACTGGAGTAACTGGGCAGTTCCAGTTTGATTCTGATGGCTTTCTCGTACATCCTGCTTATGATATTATCAATGTAATAGGTAGTGGGTCGCGGACAATCGGTTATTGGTCCAACTATTCTGGGTTGTCGGTTGTGCCGCCCGAAACACTCTATTCGAAACCATCAAATCATTCTTTGGCAAATGAGCAGCTACACAGTGTGATTTGGCCTGGGGAAACGACTGAAAAGCCCCGAGGATGGTCTTTTCCTTACAATGCCAAGGAGTTAAGAATTGGCGTTCCAAATAGAGTTAGCTACGGCGAGTTTGTCTCTAAAGATCCGAGCACAAACATGGTGAAGGGTTACTGCATCGATGTGTTTACCGCTGCTGTTGCATTGCTGCCGTATGCTGTTCCCTACAAGTTCATACCTTTTGGGAATGGGAAGCAAAATCCAAGTTACTATGAACTTGCGAATAAAGTGGCATCAAATGTAAGTCCAAACAGATAAGTCCCCTTCCTATTATACTATTTATATGTGGACCATTTTGTCGAAACAATTGGTTTCTCAGAAAGCATAGGTTGAGAGAGAACAATGTTTTGATATCCAATGGTCCCACCCTGCGTCTAGTGTTCTAATTTGCTCAAAGATGTGGACTTTGAATCAAATGGGGGCGGCATAGGCGTGGTAGGATTTAAGCCGCCAGAGAATGCTGTTTTCATATCATATTCAACAATTTTTCATTCCTTAGACTCCGTGAGCTTTAATGATTCTGGCTTTGCCTTCTGTAGGTATTTGATGCTGCTGTAGGTGACATTTCAATCGTTACAAACCGGACGAAACTCGTGGATTATACACAGCCATATATTGAATCAGGTCTTGTGGTATTGGCCCCAGTTAAGAGGCGTACCTCGAATGCGTGGGCTTTCCTGCAACCGTTTAGTCTAGAGATGTGGGGCGTCACGGCCCTGTTTTTTTTTATTGTAGGAGCAGTTATCTGGATTCTTGAACATAGGATCAACGATGACTTCCGCGGGCCTCCTAAAAAACAACTAGTCACCATATTCTGGTAAGTTAGAACAATCTACTGCATATCTTGACACATTGAGTTTTTACCGTTATCTGGACGAATTGGGTATGTAGAATAAAACATTTGACATGTATCTGCATGGTATCTGACGAGTATGGTATCTGATAATGGATGCAAGAACTTTTACTTGTGATTCTTCAGACTTTTTGGAACATATGTATCTTTCAGACTGTTCTAATTACGGATTGTGTACTTCTGCAGGTTCAGCTTTTCAACTCTATTTTTCGCACATAGTAAGTGTGATAAATCATCTCTTATACTATCTTCGTCAAGTCATAGTTAAATGCTTTTCTTCGCGATCACTCTTCTTTCTTACCTCAGGAGAGAACACTGTGAGCACGCTCGGGCGCGCAGTGCTGCTAATATGGCTCTTCGTGGTTCTGATCATTCAGTCTAGCTACACGGCTAGCTTGACATCGATCCTCACGGTGCAACAACTATCTTCTCCTATAAAAGGAATTGACAGCTTGATAACTGGCGATGGGCCTATTGGGTTTCAGGTGGGTTCTTTTGCCGAAAATTATATGGTAGAGGAGCTCAGAATTTCGAGGTCGAGGCTCAGAGCTCTTGGCTCCCCACAAGAGTACGCAAATGCCCTCGAATTGGGCCCAGAAAATGGAGGTGTCGCCGCTGTGGTGGACGAGCGGCCTTATGTTGAGCTCTTTCTGGCAAAGGAATGCCGGTTTTCCATCATTGGTTCCGAATTCACCAAAGGTGGCTGGGGATTTGTAAGTGTCATCCCAGGTCCTAAGCCCTTTTTTGCCGTTTATTTTTCGATTCTTCTCAATTTTTGTTCTGGCCATTGTACCTCAACTTTTCTTCGATATAACATCTAACTTCATAGTCAAGAACACAATTTCATGTATAAGATAGTTTAGGAGCTGAAGTTTCTGAGCGAAAATCAGTATCAGTACTAACTATTTTCATGTTAGGTGTTCCCAAGAGACTCACCGCTAGCCGTGGACATGTCAACCGCCATCCTGAGACTCTCCGAGAACGGCGACCTCCAGAGGATCCACGACAAGTGGCTGACCAACGAGGCGTGCAGCTCAGAGATCAATGAGATCGATTCGGAGCATCTCCACCTCAGCAGCTTCTGGGGTCTGTTCCTCATCTGCGGGGTTGCATGCTTTGTCACACTCGCGATTTACTTCTTTATCATGCTGCGCCAGTTCATCCGCCACACTCCTCCTGATGATCCCGACCCGTCGGTTGGAGGGCTCTCGAGATCCGGGCGGAGCGTTAAGAGGTTCCTCTCTTTTGTCGATGAGAAGGAAGAAGAACCGAAGAGAAGGTCGACGAGCAATGCCGTGATTGGTATTGAAAGTTAGCATGGAAACAATGCTCTGGAAAATATATTGAAAGAGCATTCATCTACGAAACTCGAGTTCATGCTAGTAGTTCTACATTCATAAGCAAAATCATCTATAGTTTCTATACCGCCATGTATGTGTTACGAAAATAGTTATTCTAACTCTAAACCAATTTTCTGACTGCAAGTTATGCTCCCAGAATGATTGCCATCAATAGATTTTTCCACAAAGAATTCAGTAGTTCAATCAAAATTCACTGAATTCATTGGATGGCCTGGTATTTTTGAATCTGAAATTTTACTGACAGCATGACATTCTTGTTTTCTGAGATGCTGACATTTTTTGCAGATCCAATATACAAAAATATCTCCATGAACTGAATCCCACATACATTTAAGAGCAAATTGATGATATGTATGGATTTTATGTCGAATTTCTATGTACACTTAAGCCTCTATGCTTTTGATCAGCTACTTGCCTGAATTTGTTACTAGCTGCAGAAATAATAGGTAAAATTGTAGAGAGATCCACTGCCATTCTGAAATAAGCTCCTCACTTTTTCTTTTTTTCTGAATTTTCTTTTGAATTTGAAACTATTCTAATCTAGTTCAGCTTAAATTTTATTAAATTTTATAATTTTATTAGTTATTAAATTTGATAGTTCCGGAAGATTAAAGTTAAGAAGGGATGAAAGGAAAAATAATTGTTGAGAGGATTAATTTTGAAATTGCTAATAGTTAAGGGAGCATCAGTACAATTTTGTAAGGTTTTTTTTTTTCAAAAATAATCTTTGAAATTTTAAATTTGGGTGATCTATTTGAGGATTTAATTTTATTTTTGTACTATCGATATTCATCTTTTAAAAAGTGATAAATAATTCATCGCTTTAAAGTGTCAAGAAGAGAGCTAAATCCTGAAATAAATTTTTTGAAATATTGTATTTTCAAATTTAAAAATTTGAGTGGTTTCGTTTGCTTCTCTCAGTTCAATGATTCCTCCTAATCGATCCAAATTTTATTCTTTTCCTCTTTTAACTTAACGGGTCAATTTCAAGCTCCTATTTCGTAAACTGTGCGACGCCATTGGAGGACAACACGTGGCGAGTTCCTATTTGCTGCTTACGTGTCTGCGTAGTTAATTAGCGGAGTCGACTCTTCACCGCAAACTTACAATACTCTCTCATGGGCCGCAAAAATTATGGGCTTGGCCCATTAAGCCCAGTTTTTTTTTTTTTTTTAAAAAAAATATATATATATATATACAAGAACCCAAAGTGGGAATTGAAATAGCGAGAGGTTATTTTGTTATTGGGCTTAGCAAAATATATTAAATTTAGGCCAAATGTAATGTATCCATTCCGTTAATAATAAAAATAACTCGAACATTATAAATGCCTAAATTATATTATATAAAAATACTAAGTTGTCAAAAAAAAAAAAAAAAAAAAAAGCTAAATTATAGAAAACCTTTCTGTAATATTTCGCTTTTTCACTTTGACCCCCGTCTTTTAAAAGCCTACATTTTGCCTCCTCGTAATTACCGAAATATGCATTTACTCCTGCCGTCACCATTTCGTGAGTGAACCGTCATTTTTTTAAAAAATATTATTAGATATATCAAAAATACCCTTAAAAAATGACGGAAAATAAATTAAAATTTATTCTCTCTTCAATATAAGATAAGAGCATTTTCGTCAATTTACCTCCTCCCGTTGACCCTAAAGACAATTCGGTAATTACGAGGGGATAAAATATAGGCTTTTAAAAGAAAAGGGGACAAAATGAAAAAAAGGAAATATTACAGAAAGGCTTTCTGTAATTTAGCCAAAAAAAAATAATTGTTTCATACTGTAGTTCTTTTACTGTGGCCTATGTGCAAACGATTTTTTGGGTCAATGTCGGATCAAGGTTTGAAGTCTGGCGCGAACTAGAATTGAGCCATATTAGTCGAAAGTCAGGCGAGTCGGGTTAGGTCCAATTTATCTATTTGTTTTGACTAAGAACACTTTAAGCAAACTCGAGCATTTGGCTTGATGTGGTGTTAATTAAATATATTTGTTCTTATAAGTTATTTATGTCAATATTGTAGGATCGTTGGCGCTAACCATTAATTTCAAAAGCTCGAGCTGTTAGAAATACGCAACCAATTCATTTAAAGCGTACAGACACAGCGCCCACGGGTCTCGACCGGACTCAACTCAGGACGTTGGGTCTATTGTTGGGCCTCTTGCCGTTAGGTCCATTGTGGACCGCAGCCTTACTCAACTTATTAGTCTCCTGGATCTATTGTCACGGACATGAGTTGAACCTATTTATAACCCATAAATAAATAGCCAACAGATATAACTATCCAACCACTACTTATGCAACTGAGTTGGAGGGGTTAAGGATGGCGGCTTAAAAGGATCATTATTTTGTTCTGTGGTCGGAGATTAGATTGTGCTGAATGAAATTCAAAATGACAGAACGTCGGATTGTGCAGAGTCATTTTAAAAAGTGGTGGAAGGCCCGCTGAGTCCAGTGACAATTGAAATTCGCAGGTGTTGTGTCTATACGTTTTAAATGAATTAATTTTATATTTTTAATAGTTCGAGTTTTTAAAATCAATGATTAGGATTTAGTTAGATTTGTGATTGAATTCTAATTAGATTATGATTAATATTCAAATCGATAAATTAATTAAAATTTAAATATTAATTAGAGTTGAAATCTAATTAAACTACGATTTGGGTAGTTTTTCATGGTGATGGCGGTACGTCTTAGCCACACTCATATATCATGACTAATGTGTTTATGATTTTGGATGAATCTACTACACAGGCGCATCCAAAAAAAAAAGGCCTTCTGAATTTATAGAAGACGAGAGAAGAATGAGAGAAATTCACAAAGAGGGTTCAGATTGAAACTATTCTATGTAAAAGATGAGTCAGGTGTAATTTTTTCTTCGTTAATGAATTTTATTTTATCCGTATTTTATGTGTGTTTTTTTTTTCTTTATGATTGTGTCGGTTTCAGATATATAATAAAAATTCGATTTGATATTTTTGTTACGAAATTCCAATTATTAGGACTAGAGCAAATACCGGATTAATAGCTGTCGGTGTTACAGTGGGTTGCAAATCTACAAAATTTAGTACAGGACGAGTACCAGATTCCGGTTAAAAATTTTATCAAATTTAATAATTCTATTGGCTAATAATCATTACCTATTTATTTTATCTGTTATAAAAATAATTAAATTTAATAATTTTAATAAAAATGATTAATTAATAAAATCAATAAAACTCTAAATTTATTTAAGTAAAGTTACTTAATGTAAAGAATTTAAAAATTAAGAGGATGTTCACATACATTTTTTTTTTTTCATCTTTGTCACGTGTTCACACATGACGAATCAACAATAAAAAGCAACATTAAATATTAATTATAATATATTATACTAAACCGTATACAGTGACAAAAAAAACTATCAACTCAATTCTTTTTAAATTTCTTTCTTTCTTTTTATGATAGTTGTTATGATAAAAACGAAAAGATATAGATAGTTGGGCATAAAAAATATATAAAAAAAGAAAAATAAAAAAAAAAGAAAAAAAAAACACATAATATTTACATGATTGTGTCACTTATCTACGTCCACGATGAAGATAAAGCGGAAACTTTTATTATAATTAAAGAATATATAAAATATGTCTTTTTTATAAAATCCTAATTTCTAAGTATATACATATATTTTTTCATCCGCCAAACCAAATTAATAAAATAAAAATATATTTATAATAGTGGCTAAATTCTAATACAGCTAAAAATACGAATTCATTAAGATTAGAAATAATCTAAGTAAGATTAAACATAATTGAAATTTAACTTAATAGAATAATCAAAGTAGAATAGAATTAGAAAACTTTTCGATTTTAAAATTTGAGACATATCTAACAATAATATTCTGTTTCGTTCATTTTATTTTTAAAATCAATTTAGCTAAAAGTATAATATAATTTCGATTTGAATTTCGAACCTTGAATATGTTAAATTTTTTATTATTTGTACTAGAAATAATCAATAACTCTCTCTATTTTAATTTAAGCATCTATAGTTGCATGTTCCTATTCCACTTTTCATCTCTCTGTTTCTCCACATTTTTTTTTCCTTTTTTTATTATTGTTTACTAATCTCTTTCCAGTTTTTTTGGTTTGGAACTTGGAACTCAAGATAAGCATATTTGTGAAAGGAAAATGCTATGTGTACACCCGTAAGGAGTGTACATCTCACACCCCCACCCATCTAAGGGTGGGGGTGTGATGATGGGTCACTTGATGTGACCCGCAAAATGGGTGGGGGTGTGATGATGGGTCACTTGATGTGACCCGTAAAAAATATCGCCATCATTAAAATGGTGGAGATGTATGATATACACCCCTTCGGGATGTACATGTAGCATTGCTCATATATATATATATATATATATATATATATATATATATATATATATATATATATATATATATATATATATATATATGAGATTAGCACATGATAAATTTATTCAAGAAGTGCTTTGTTTATTTAATAATTAAATAGTACAAACAAAAATTAAAGTAGTATAGGACAAGATTCTCCAATTAGTATGGAATGATACTTTTCAAAATGATTATGTTTTGTGGGTGAGAAATTTTTCAATAGTGAAAGAAGAATTAAGAAATTTAAAACCAACTTTGATATCACATGATAAATTTATTCAAGAAGTGCTTTGTTTATTTAATAATTAAATAGTATAAGTAAGAATTAAAGTAGTATAGGACAAGATTCTCTAATTAGTATGGATTGATCCTTTTCGAAATGATTATGTTTTGTGGGTGAAAAAATTTTCAGTAGTGAAAGAAGAATCAAGAAGTGGCCGGCTACTATGCTTGTATACGAAGGGGGACCGGCCGTGGGGTTACCGAGCACACCTCAACTCACACAGCACACGAGCGCAGCGGAAACAGAATCTTTCGTAGATGAAAGTAGACGAAAACGATTGTAGAAAACAAGCACGAGAATAACTAAAGAAATAAAACAAATAAGGGAATGCAAGGACACGAGAATTACGTGGTTCGGCCAACAATGCGTCAACCTACGTCCACGGGCAAGACCACTTCAATGCGTTATTCGATTAATCCACGGCACAAAAGTACAAGGAGTAAAATTGGATTACAAGAAACTCTCTCACGAAGGCTCTCCACGTTTTTCCTCTCAATTAGGATTTTTCAATGAAGCCCTAAAAATAAAAAGATGAATCACAAGAGTTAATATAACTCTAAAAACCTAATTCTAATAGGAAACGATCTCCACCGTCCATCCGAGATTTTAAATCACTTCTAGTCGTCGTCCATATCCTCTTAAGAATTATCTTTAAGATATTCCTAAATCATCCCTAATCTTTAGGAACAAGATTGGATCAAATCCATATGGACTCGAAACATGATTTTACATAATCCAACAATTCTCCCACTTAAAAACATGTGCCGAATTTCATAAACACAAAATTGAAGATCTTGCCAAATTCCCACTCTCCTCATGTAGCTCCAAGACCGAGAGAAGTCATACTCCAATTGAACTTCTCTCGAGTCACCGGTTTCGTTAAAATATCCACTGGATTCGCATCTGTGTGTATTTTCAACAATGAGATAAAACCCTCATCCACCACATCTCTCACGAATTGATAACGAATATCAATGTGTTTCGTCCGAGAGTGAAACACCGGATTCTTCGCCAAGTGTATTGCACTTTGACTATCACAATTCACTCCCACCACATCTTGCTTCACTTTTAATTCTCCTAAAAGTCTTTTTAGCCAGATAGCCTCCTTACAAGCATGTGTCATTGCTATGTACTCCGCCTCCGTCATCGACAAAGCGATTACCGACTGAAGCTTCGATTCCCAGCTAATAGCACCACCGCCCATGGAGAAAACATAACCCGTGGTAGACTTTCTTCTGTCTTTATCTCCTGCGAAATCTGCATCCACATATCCGACGCACTCCAAACCCGCAGAACCATAACAGAGTGAGCAATCCGCAGTACCTCTCAAATATCTGAGAATCCACTTCACTGCATTCCACTGTTCACAACCTGGATTCGCCATATACCGACTCACTGCTCCCACTGCTTGAGCAATGTCGGGTCTCGTGCACACCATAGCAAACATAAGGCTCCCTACTGCCGATGAATATGGTACCCGAGCCATGTCGGTCTTTTCTGCTTCCGTACCCGGTGATTGCACGGCCGATAATTTTAAATGAATAGGAAACGGGGTAGAAACTGGCTTTGCGTTCTGCAAGTTGAAGCGCCGCAGAACCTTCTCCACATAACTCTTCTGTGAAAGCCAAACTTTTCTATTCTTTCTCTCCCGTAGTATCTTCATCCCGAGTATTTGATTCACAGTTCCTAAGTCCTTCATATCGAACTCACCGGCTAACTGAGTCTTCAAGATAGATATCTTGCCCTTGTTATTTCCGGCGACCACCATGTCGTCGACATATAATAACAAAATACAGAAGCTCCCGTCATTATAATCGCAGAAATATGCACAATGATCCGCTTCAAGCCTATCAAAACCCAAACTTATAATGAAGGAATCAAATCGCTTGTACCAACACCTTGGCGCTTGTTTCAAGCCGTACAACGATTTGTTCAACCGACAAACCAAATACTCCTTGCCTTTTTCGACAAAGCCTTCCGGTTGCGACATATATATATCCTCCTCCAGGTCACCATGCAAGAATGCTGTTTTTACATCCATCTGCTCGAGCTCCAAATCCATGACCGCCGCGATCGCCAAAACAACCCGAATAGTGGTAAGACGAACCACCGGTGAGAAGATCTCATCGAAGTCGATTCCCGGCTTCTGAGCATATCCCTTCACCACCAATCTTGCCTTGAACCTCTCCACATTCCCATCTGTATCCTTTTTCACCTTAAACACCCACCGACATCCAATCGCGTTCCTTCCCTTCGGCAAACCAACAAGTTCCCAAGTCTTGTTCTTCCGAATTGACTCCATCTCCTCCTCCATCGCGCATTGCCACTTCCCAGCGTCAGTCGACTAACAAGCCTCCTTATACGAAGTCGGCTCATCTTCTTCCGCTAAAGCAACATATGCACTAACATGGTTTGCAGAAGGAATAAATGAAGTAATATAGTCATTATACCTCGCAGGAGGTCTAATAACTCTACTAGGACGCCCGGAATCCGCTGGCGACTCTACCGGTGAATTTGTATCTTCGGATGATTGCGGAGATTCCAAGTCAGGTTCATCATCAACCACTTCATCATCCTGTTGTGCTTGCTCAACTTGCACCTCATCGCGCGCTTCAAAGAGCTCAATTGGAATCATAGCATCATCATCTTGCTTTTCCTTGGTGCCTTGAAAGGACCCTTCATTGAAGATAACGTCACGACTTATGACTATTTTGTGGTTAGTAGGGTCCCACAATCGATACCCCTTAACACATTTCGCATAGCCAAGAAATATACACCTCCGAGAGTTCTTATCCAATTTTGACCTTTTCTCCTTTGGTATCCACGCATAAGCATCACATCCAAAGACACGAAGATAGGAGTAATCAACGGACTTGCCGCTCCAGACTTCTTCAGGAATTTCCAAACCAAGTGATTTTGTCGGCGCTCGATTAATCAAATAACAAGCCGTGCTCACGGCTTCCGCCCAAAATCTCTTGTCGAGTTTTGAAGTACTCAACATGCTACGGGCCCTCTCCATGAGTGTTCTATTTAACCTCTCCGCTACACCGTTTTGTTGCGGTGTACCGGGTATCATGAGATGCCGCTTAATTCCATGCTCAATACAAAACTCATCAAATTCTCTTGAACAATACTCCCCTCCGTTATCAGAACGTAGGCACTTAATTTTTAAATCCTTTTCATTCTCCACAAGAGTTTTGAACTTCTTAAAAGTCTCAAACACATCGGACTTTCGCTTTAGAATATACACCCAAGCCTTCCGAGAGTAATCATCAATAAATGAAACAAAGTAAGAACATCCGCCCAACGAAGTATCGGGCGACTCCCAAGTATCCGAATGAATCAACTCGAGATGCTTCTTACTTCTTTGATGTGATAGAGAAAAAGACAACCTTCGTTGCTTCCCGTAGATGCAATCTTCACAAAAATCTAATGGCGCGGACTTGTAACCTGAAAGAAGTTCACAGTTAGATAATACCTGCAATCCGCGCTCACTCATGTGTCCTAAACGGCGATGCCACACCGTTGAAGACTCCACCTTTGCGCTTGCAACAACCGCTTCTCCCACTTGAGTCTCGCCCACTAATCTATAAAGGCTACCTACTTGCTCTCCTTTCATCAACACCAAACAACCTTGACATACCTTCAAGTGATCTTTCTCGCCGATGAATTTAAACCCTTGTTTGCAAAATTTTCCAAGTGATAGAAGACTTTTTCGAAGTGCAGGAACATGTCGCACATTAGAAACCGTCCGAATAACACCATCAAACATCTTGATCCGAACGTCTCCCACTCCAACCACCGGACATGCCGTGTTGTCACCCAAATAGATAACTCCACAATCCCGTGACTTATAAGAATGAAACCACTCCCTATAGGGAGTCATGTGGAATGACGCCCCCGAATCCAAGATCCAATGATAAATAAGCTTGGATCTATCCAATACGACTAACGCATCTCCGTCTTCTGAACTAGCCGACTTAGCATCTGCTTCGGCTATATTACCTTGAAAATTATTTGTATCGGATTTACCATCAACTCCTTTAACCCGACAATCTTTCTTCACGTGCCCCAACTTTCCACAATTCCAGCACTTTACTTTCTTTTTGCCCTTGGATTTTGATCTCGACTTTTCTCGATCACCATACTCCCTCTCAAAAGGTCTTCCCCGTGCTATCATAGCCTCCCCCGAAGAACTTCCTTGGCTAGACTTCCGCCTCATCTCCTCGGTAAGTAATGATGCAATAACCAACTCCATCTTAAGGGTTTCAATATGGCTCAAGTTCATAATCAAATTATCCCAAGTTTCCGGCATCGAGCAAAGTAAAATACTTGTCTTTTCTTCTTCATCAATTCTCACGTCTAGGGCAGCGAGTTTGCTCACGATAGAGTTGAATGTATTTAGATGTTCTTGTACCGGTGCCCCGTCCTTCATCTTTAGATTGTACAATTGTCGCCTTAAGAAAATTTTGTTCACCAATGACTTTCCTTCATAGAGATTTTTTAATTTATCCCAAATCCCTTTTGCGGTAGTCTCGGTCTCCACATTGAATAACACCGAATCATCCAGTGCCAAATATAGGTTTGCCAAAGCCATCTTGTCCTTCTCTTCAAATTGTTTATCCGTCATCTCTTCCGGTTTATTCTCTATTCCTTACAGGGCGATCTCACAAGCATCTTTAATCAAAACTGCTTGCATCTTCAGTTTCCACAACACAAAGTTCGCTCCATCAAATCGAGAAATCTCATACTTTGCCACTGAAACTTTTCCCGCCATCGTTTCACCGTCAACGAACTACGAATAACCAAACGCTCCGATACCAATTGAAGGGGGACCGGCCGTGGGGTTACCGAGCACACCTCAACCCACACAACACACGAGCGCAGCGGAAACAGAATCTTTCGTAGATGAAAGTAGGCGAAAACGATTATAGAAAACAAGCACGAAAATAACTAAAGAAATAAAATAAATAAGGGAATGCAAGGACACGAGAATTACGTGGTTCGGCCAACAATGCGTCAACCTACGTCCACGGGCAAGACCACTTCAATGCATTATTCGATTAATCCACGGCACAAAAGTACAAGGAGTAAAATTGAATTACAAGAAACTCTCTCACGAAGGCTCTCCACGTTTTTCCTCTCAATTAGAATTTTTCAATAAAGCCCTAAAAATAAAAAGATGAATCGCAAGAGTTAATATAACTCTAAAAATCTAATTCTAATAGGAAACGATCTCCACCGTCCATCCGAGATTTTAAATCACTTCTAGTCGTCGTCCATATCCTCTTAAGAATTATCTTTAAGATATTCCTAAATCATCCCTAATCTTTAGGAACAAGATTGGATCAAATCCATATGGACTCGAAACATGATTTTACATAATCCAACAGTATAAGCACCAAGCAATTGGTGCTTGTAAATTTTTCACCGTTAGATCTAATATTTTGATTAATTTTATCTCTTAAATCATACTATTCTACCAACCACCCACTAAATCCAAGAGACTCAACATCATCCTAACCGCACATTCTTATATTCAAAAATAAAAAACTCACAAACATAAATAATTTGGTATTTTTATAAGCATAGAAGCTTAATTCTCCCTATTTATATTGGTAGGAATGTTAAGTTGATTTTTTTTTTTTCTAATTAGATTAAAAATTTGGATGATAAATATTCTGTCCTGATATGCAACATAATAATTTATAGATTTTGATTCAGTGGTTTCTTTATGTGAATTTCTTAAATTTTTAAATTTTTTTCATGTTGGGTTATTCATGCATGTATGATGACTAAGGAACTTTTTCTTTTTTTAACTGAAAATATCAATTCTCTGTACTGGGTTACTCTTAAACTTTTGTGAAATACGCTCTTTAATTAAAATTATTTTGAATCATCCATGTTTCTTTTTCCTTTATCTTAGAACCCATTCAGTGGTGAAAAAAGAATCTAGGAATTTAAAATCGACTTTGATATTACATCTCTGAGCTATGTTGAGTTCGAAGTATTTTTTTTTTTTTCTAATTAGATTAAAAATTTGAATAGCAAATATATTCTGCTGACATAATAGTGGATAGATTTGTATTCAGCTTTCCATGTGAACTCTTTTAATTCTTGATTTTTCTTTCTCGTTGGGTTATTCATAAACGAATTCATAACATTTTTCCTTTTTAACTAAAAAAAATCAATAAACTTCTCTTTGCATTAAATTTTTTATTCTCTAACACTGTGTTTAATAATGAAATAATATTTAAAGGAATAAATACTTTTATTTTTAGAATAACTTGCTATTCTAAAATATAGAGGAATAATTTATTTATTTTTTTTTTATTTTTTTTATTTTTGTATTTGGCTTAATATTTTTTTATTTTTTAGGATAACAAAAATCTTGTTTGTTAATTTTATGAAAAATAATAAAGGATAGTATTTTTTAAAAAATATCAAAATTATTTGCATCTATATCTTTTATAAATAAAATATTTAATATATGTACGATAATACATATAAAAATAATATATTTTTTTAATATAAAATAATTAAAATAATATATCTAATGATATTATAATCATATTATTATATAAAATATTTCAATATTAATATATAACATACTTTAACAATAATATATAAAAATACTTTAAAATATTATATAAAAATAAATAAAGAAAATATATTTTAGAATAACATGTAATATTAATATTTAATATATAAATATTCACTACAACAAAATTAGGTAATAAAAACACAGGTTTGTGACACTTTTATACAAGTGTCCTATCTATATTTTATCTATATTCAAAATTTGATTATAGAGACACATTTTTGGGACGCATTACAATAATATGTAGCTATACACTCTAGCGATTACACATATAGCAACACTAATTATAAGTGTCGGTATTTTTGCTAGCGACACTTTTTTCAGATTTTAAAAATATTTAAAAGTGTCGCTATAACATAATTTTGTTGTTGTGATTATATATTATATAATATATAAATATTATATAATAAAATATATAAATAATATATAATAAAATACATAAATAATATATAATAAAATATATAAATATTTTATATTATATAATATATTATATAAATATATAAATAATATATTATGCAATATATTATATAATAATTAAATATATAAATATTATATATTTAATATATTTATTACCTTATATAATATTTTATTTTATATTATATAGTATATTTTAGAATAACATAATAATATAAATAAATTTATAATAATAATAATAATAATAATAATTATTATTATTATTATTATTATTATTTTATATTATAAGATATTTTAGAATATTATAAAATTATATATATAATATAACCATAATTTTTTAGTACTTTAATTATTTTTTATAAACTAACCATTACATAAGAATAATCCTATTTCTCTAAAATGATGGAATATTTATTACCGGATTATTTTAAAATTTTCTAGAATAATTCAGTTTAATCGAAATAATTATTCTTGTTATTTTTTTGATAATTTTATAGAAATAAAAAAATATAACGGGTATTTAGCTAAATGTATTAACTAATTTAGTCGATAATATTAAACACAATTGGGAATGAGATTCATTCCAAAATACTAATCGCATTTATTTGAAAGAGGGTAGGTATCACCATATTAATGAATTGGAATAATTATAAAATTTCTAATCTGACTTATTATTTTTTTTCCTCTCCACCCGCCTACTAGTCGGTACTGTTTTTCTATACTCTCTAACCTAATACCTTTCCCTCTAACCTTTTTTTTTCCTTTCTAAACTTAAATATTTTTTCTTCTCAGGATATATCTGTCTTTTCTACTAATTTTAACTCTATCTTTTTTTCTAATTTTTTAATTATGCATTCTCTCTAACTTATGCTCCCTCTCCTCTCTTTCTTAATTCTCAATTCTCTTACTCCTTATCTCAAATATCTCTCTAAGCTGATCTCTCCTTCCGAATATCTAAACTAGAAAGCTTTCTCTTTCTATCTCAGCTCTTTCCCTTTAATTTCAAATTTCTCTCTTTTTCTCTCTCTCCATCTCTTTCCCTCTTCTTTGTGAGATTTCTCTCTCTTTCTCTCTCTTTCTCTTCATCTCTTTCCCTCTTTCTCTCTAAGCTAAGTTTTATGAAAAATATATATTAGTTAGTTATTTATATTTATTATCATTTAGTCATTAATATTTTTTTTTTTCTAAAAAGATGTTGATATTTCTGTTAGCATCTGAAATTCACTTTTAGCTCTGTGGGAAAAAAAGAAAAAAAAATTAAGAGATCTCGAACAATATAGAAAGAATAGAGTTAGAATAATACTTATTATTAATTTTTTTTTGACTATTAAATATTTAGAATTTAGTAGAGATAGGTAAAATAATAATAATCTAAAAGTAGAAAAATTATAATAAATATTATTTATATACTATTGATAGTATCTTAGCTCAATTCATATAAAAAAGAATACAATATTTATAGATAAAGTAATATTATGCCGGCAAAAGATCGAATTTGATAGTTGATATTCGAAATTTAGAGTTCGAAATTTAATTACTTTATATTTTTAGTTAAATTTATTTTAAAATAAATGAAGCCGATAATATTTTACCTTCCTCTCCCAAAAAAAAAAAAATATTACATAGGCATAAATTAATTTTAAGATAAAGAAATAAAATAATACTATAAATATTTCACCAATTTACAAAGGTCTTCAAAAAAAAGAATTATATACAAAAATAGGCTATTTGATAAAATCACAACATCTATATAATAATCAAATTATTGTAATAATGCCCAATATAAGACTTTTTATGAAAAAAAAAAAAAAATTGTGGGTAACATGTTCTCTGTAATTCAAAATCTATGTAATAATCAAATTATTGTAATAATGCCCAATATAAAACGTTTTATGAAAAAAAAATAAAATTGTGGGTAGTGTGTACTCTGTAATTCAAAATTATCTCGTAATATTGGAAAAAGCTCCTAAGCCGGAGACAGAACTTTTTTAAAAAAAATTATTTTTTAAAAAAGTTATAATTGATTAAATAATTTTGTAAAAATTTATTCGGTTGAAAAAAATTATTTTATTCAATTCAGTATTAAAGTAAAAAAATAATTAGAAGATAGTCAATTATCAACTATTTTTAGTGAAATTCAACTACTACAATATGCAAATAATTTTTTTAAAAAAATAATAATTTTTATAAAGTTATTGTAAAATAAAAAAAGAAATCTACCATTGCCCAAGAATAATTAAATTATTTTCCTAACCAAATGCAGTACAGAGCATAATAATTAGGAGCAACTTATCCCTGCAAAGTAAAAAAGTACGCAAGGGCGTATATTCCTTCCTTACATTCATAGTAAAAATCCCACCACAACAACATGTGATTTTTCTGTACTGTTGTTGGGAGCCCTTGGCGATCGTCGGCGCAGTCGTCGCCCGGGCCCTCCCCAGCAACGGCGCTCCAGGTCAGGCGCGGCTCGAGGCTGGTGGGGCGCCAAGTGGCGGCGTCCCACTCGCCGCACCACTGTGCGCAGCATGCGCGCGGGGAAGCGCGCAGCACGCACGCGCGGGGACCCACGCCTCCTCTAGCGCAGGTCAGCGCGCGGGGACCCGCGCCTCCTCTGGCGCGGGTCACCCCATAGGCCGCCGCGCGTTGACCTGCTCCCTGGGGGCGCCGCGCTTCACGCGTCCGCGCGGGGATGCGGGTCCCTGGGCACCCCCGACCTCTCCGACGGCGGGGGAGACGACGACGACGACGACAGGGTCGGGAAGAGGAAGAGAGCTTCTCGGCGGGGGCGGGGGCGGGGGCGGGGGCGGCAGTGGAGTCGGAGGGGAGCACAGGGATAAGGAGGACATTATCATCATTTTGCCTATTCTGTTAACCCCGTTGCCCCATAAAAATAATTACGTAATTACGAGAGGGCAAAATGTAGGCTTTTTAAAGACAAAGAGGCAAAGTGAAAAAACGGTATATTATAGGAAATTTTTCTGTAAGTTAGTCTTTTTTTATCCCCAAATATATAAGGAACTACGAGAATAACTTATTTTAGTACTTCTGGTATAAGTGAGAATTACTGTTCCTACAGTAAAATCTCACTATATTTTTCTTTCCAAAATTATTCTTACTATATTTTTCTTTCCAAAATTACACTTAGCACGCTTCCCGAGGCACATCTCCTCCCCTGCGTCGCTTCCCGAGACACAGCTCCTCCCCTGCGTCGCTTCTCGAGATGACATCTCCTTCTCCCCTTAATTTGGATTTTATCTCCTTTATTTTTTTTGAATAATATGATGAATAATTTATTTTTTTGAATAAAAATATGATGAATAATTTATTTTTTTATAAAATAGATCAAATGAAATATTAAATTAAATATTATTTTTATGAAATATAATTTGATTTTGATTTTAATTTGGACTTTATCTCATTTTTTATAAGGCTTTAATCCATTAATTAAAAGAAAGAAATTAAAATTTAACAAGCTTTATCACATAATAAAATTTGAGGACAAAAAGGTCATTTAACCCAACTAAAACTCTTTATTCCTCTTATTCCTCATTATCATATCAAACACAAAATCTCTTATTTATGAAGCCATCCCACACGCTTTTTTACACTAATTTCGTACTTTATAATTATCCATGGTATAACTAATATTGTCTTATTCCGTTACCAAACGAATAGGTAAAAACTTGAGGATAAATATTTAAAATTTAATTGTTTTATATTTTTAAATGAGTTTTAGATAGATATGCAAATAGATCTGGACTGGTGGAGCTGTCACCCCGATTTGCTTCAAATTGGGCAATAAACAGGAGAAAATTCGGGCAGAAAGCAGGACGATTTGTATGATCCGAAATGAATTCGAGGTAAGAAGTAGAAATTTTTTTGACCCAACCCGAATCAGCCCCAAATTCGTTCCGATCTGAACGAATTTGTTGATTTATATTTATAAAATATTAATAAAATAATAACTTGTAAAATAAATATTAACCAGCAGACGGATTCGGGCGCTAATGAAAGATGGGTTATGATGCGGGGTGAATTATGAAAATATAATTTTTTTGTAACATATTTTATTAAATATGAAAAATTAATATGCATTAATGGTCTTGTAATCTATTCCATTAAATTTCTAACATATATATTTCTATTATTATTTTGGAAGAAAATTAAATTTTACTAATATAGTAATCCGCACGATACTGCAAATCAATATTGTTATAATAAAACAAAAAAAATTATGAAAAAAAATATTTGAGCCAGAAGACCTCAAATCTGAATAGATGGCTCGCAGGTACAAATGAAAAAGCGGTGAGCATAAGAGGCGTGTGATCAGACCTTGGTCTTGGCAAGGCCCGGAGAATAGAGCGGGGGAAGAGAAGACGCCAATCTCGAGAAATGAGTGTCGGATCAAGCCGCTCGAGAGTGGGAGTAGGTCCCCCATTTGTCCAGGTGAACGATTTGTTGATAATAGGAAGATCAATAAGACCGAGGTTGCTAATGACATTCCTGAAAGAGAGCATATCGGAAACGCACGAGGGGGGACCATTCTTGTCTTGAAACGATAACAAGATGTTAAAGTCACCAACCAAAGCCCACACACCGACAGCTCTATCCCCAAGAGCCCGAAGTTCTTGAAAGAGAGCCCCTTTAAGTGAAGCACACGTTGGGCCATAGATATTGGAAATCGTGAAAGTGGTCCTGTCCACCCTCCTCTTCAACATCGTGTTAACCGAGAATGCCCCTACCCAGTCTTGGGCACATTCGAAAAGGGAAGGATTCCAAGCAGTGATAATGCCTCCCCTAGTGCCCGCAGCATCGAGCGCGTGGAAGTCACGAATATGATAACCACAAAAGGATTGAAACTTAAAGATGGAGATAGACGAAAGTTTGGTCTCTTGCAGACATACCACCCCACACTTACAACTTCTGATAAAAGCCCTGACCGCAATACATTTATCACGTCCATTGAGACCTCTCACATTCCAAGACAAAAATCTAAAAGTTCGGTTTCTAGCCATAAAAAGAAAAAGCTACCCAGGAAGTCACCAAGGGCTGGCGCACTACCGTCCCCCCTCTAACTCCTCGGGCGAAAGGGGCACTGCGGCTAACAGAGCAGGAAGAGCAGCGGTGTCCCCTCTGTGACGCCCTAACTTCCCAGGGGGTCACCCATCCTAGAACTACTCTAGCTCTGGCACGTTTAACTCTCTTAACCTCTTGGGTATTGCTGCCACCCAAAATGCTATAACCGGGTTAAGAGATTTAGTCATATTATATTATTTATATATAGACTAATACATATTTCGGGGGTGTCACATTCTTCCTCCCTTTAAGCCCTGATGTCCTCGTCATGCTCAAAGACACTCACAAGCACCAGGCGATGTGAGACTCGTCTCGCTAGCCTTAGCCGACCTTGTGGAGGGCTACACTCCACCCACAACGATCAGTAGCCGGGGAGCCTCGCTCTACCCGCTATATAACCTTGGCTCAGCCGAGACTCATCTCACATTTCCGGCTGGTGAATGGCTCTGATACCAACTGTGACGCCCCAACTTCCCAGGGGGTCACCCATCCTAGAACTACTCTAGCTCTAGTACGCTTAACTCTCTTAACCTCTTGGGTCTTGCTACCACCCAAAATTCTATAGCCGGGTTAAGAGAT
Organism: Tillandsia leiboldiana; assembly: GCA_029204045.2. Taxonomy (NCBI): domain Eukaryota; kingdom Viridiplantae; phylum Streptophyta; class Magnoliopsida; order Poales; family Bromeliaceae; genus Tillandsia; species Tillandsia leiboldiana. The sequence goes on from CM055071.1 coordinate 2,755,787, forward strand.
TTATTCCTATTATATCATTTATATATAGGACTAATACACATTTCGGGGGTGTCACACCCTCCTCCAACAGAGATCCCGCAAGAGGCCTTAATGATGCGGATGTCATCCAACGAGAGCGGAGACCGCAGATCACGACGATCCGAGGACACCTCATATGTCCCCGAGTCACACGGGGTATTCACCAAAGTCACCGCGGCCCGGGGAAGCTGCAGTAACGCCTGAGGCGCGCCCGGGGGAGGGGGGAGGGGGGGGGACCAGCGAAGAAGCCGACGAAGAGCGCGCTGCTTTGGAAGCAAACCTCACAAACTTGAGTTTCCTACACATAAGATCCTGAGCAAGAAAAAGGGACGATTTTTTTACCCCCCTATACTTGGCCGCAAGCCGCGAGCTGCGTCTATGCGGGAGGAACTTCCCCGGGGCCGGGAAACCCTTACATGAAGACAAAGGCTGGGTTGGGCCGCTCAACTCCACTGCCTCTGAATGAAGCTGTGAAACCGGGCCCAAGGATAAGGGGGACCCCTGTTCCGAACCCACAAGATGCCAAGGGGGAAAAAAGGGCTGGCCCACCAAAGCCAGGGACCGGAAAGCTGGGGCCAGTTTCGCAAGCGGGGGAAAAGAGGAGGACAGGAACGCTGCCCTCTGCTCCCCCCCCCCCCCCCCCCCCCCCCCCCGGCTGAGACCCAGATTGACACGAAAGAGGAGACACCCTCTGACCACCAGAGGGAGGGCCAGTACCTGCCCTGGGGGCAGAGCACCACCAGAACACGGCAAGGTTGGCTGGAAACCCGACTGCTGGGAAATTGAATTCGAACAGAAAAGAAACCGCCGGACCAGGCCATCGCTGCCACGCCCCGAAGCCTCCCTGATCCCACCAGAACCTCGCCGCAAGGAGGGGGCCAGGGCCGAGCTTGCCGGTTTAGCCGCCGGAAAGGAAGAAAACCCAGTTTTATTGATGAACTCCTCCTGGTCCTCCCGAGAGGATAAGCCAAGCCGGCGATCCATCGCTTCGCCCAACAGGATAGGCTCCGTATCCTCCCAAGACTCCACAACAATGGGAATGCGAAAACGACGGTCTTCCACCATGAGGGAGAGGACCTCCGGGACGAGCTGCACATCCTGACAGCGGACTAGGACCCTGAAGAATGAGACATCGGCCAACCCAATGCCACCTCCCAGAGCTCGCCGAAGCCACTAACAGCCGCCCTCACCTCAGCCTCGCTCCAGCAAAGAACCGGTCAGTTAAGTAAACGAATCCAAACCTTATGCCGGAGATGTCCCCGGTCATCTTGCCCCAGCTCCACCCAGTTGGAAAAGAAGAACGGAACGCCATCGAGCCAAAGGGGACTGCGACCAATGGCCGACTCCCGTGCCACCCAGTTCGGGAAGAAAACCGCCATAGAAGAGTCTTGGAAAGCGGCCACCTTGTAATCTCGAGCGGAGCCTCCGAAGTAGCCAGCAAGTTTGGGTGGTAGGGACTCCTTCAGGACACCAAGATCAAGCCCTGCAACCTCCAACCTTGCCACACAGCCTGAAAGAAACGGCTGGCCCTGGAGAGGGGGGGGGCGGAGGAGACGGGAGGAAAGCCGCCGCAGAGGCCGGGCGGACAGGAGTGGCACCTAGCTCCATGCGTTGAGGGGGGCGGGAGGGGCGGCAGCGCGAGGCCGGGTGGCCAAATCTCATACAGAGGAGGCAGCGCCTGGGCTCTCTGCACCGCGCTGCCCGGTGCCCTTTCTTGAAACACCGGAAGCACCTCCCCTGTAGAGATGGATTGAGAAGATATCTAGGGGGAAGAGCAGGCAAGGTTGGGTGGGAAGCGAAGGCAGGTGGCCGAGGAAGAGATGTGGAGGAGGATAGGCCCGGAGGTGGCGCGAGAATCGCGTCTTTGAACGAGACGCGAGGACGAACGCCCCCGCCTCTAGGAAGCGAAGGAAGTTTGGAGGAGCCAGCGGGAAGAGGGATCCGGGAGGTGGAGGCAGTGTTAGGTAGTCTCCAGCAGGTACAAGCCCTAAGTGGGTCCCGCCAGGGGCAGGGGAGGCGAGGGAAGGGGCGCCCACGAAGCCGACCACGGAGAGCCACTTTAAAGTAGAGTATTACTAACCTCACACTATATAGCAATGGAATATGCTATCCATTTTACCATTAGAGCCATAGCCTTCCTCTACGGAGCATTTGCACTCACCCTCTCTCTCCTTCTCTCTCTTAATACCATTAGTTGTGTCAATTGGATTCTTTATTCTGTCACCATACCAAAGATTTGATCTTACCATGCAAAATATGACTTGCTTTGAGGAGTGCCCAAGTTGAGCTCCACTTTTTCCAGCAATTATTTGCCATTTATTTCTCCTGGGTAACCCATTTATCTCTGTACAAGCATTAGTTATGTGTTGGTGATGCATTTTATTTTTCTCTGTTATACTGCAAGTTAAAAACTTGGTTCTTGTTTCATAGTTGAAAGTTCAAAATTTGAGTACTTCTTTAATGGGTATAATCTCATTTCCCCTTTTTCTATTTTAGTATTCTTGTTTGGAGTTTTGAATGTTGGATTATGTAAAATCATGTTTCGAGTCGATATCACAGTACTCAACTCCGCGATGGATTGAATATGTTGGATTTGATCCTAATTTGATTCAATTTTATTCCTAAAGATTAGGAATGATTTAGAAATATTTTAATATAAATCAGAAATTCGAATGGACGGTGGAGATCGTTTTCTATTAGAATTAAGTTTTTAGAGTTATATTAACTCTTGTGATTTATCTTTTATTTTTTAGAGCTTCATTGAAAAAATCCTAATTGAGAGGAAAAACGTGGAGAGTCCCCGTGAGAGAGTTTCTTGTAATCCAATTTTACTCTTTGTACTTTTGTGTCGTGGATTAATCGAAGAACGCATTGAGGTGGTCTTACCCGTGGACGTAGGTCGTTATATTATTGTCCGAACCATGTAAATCTTGTGCTATTATATTATCTTATTCGTTTTATTTATTTAGTTATTATCGTACTTGTTTTCTACGGTCGTTTTCGTTCACTTTCATTTACGAAAGATCCTGTTTCCGCTGCGCTAGTGTGTTGTGTGGGTTAAGATGTGTTCGGTAATCCCACGGCCGGATCCCCCTTCATTGGACTCCCTCTAATGATACTTTAATTTTAATTAGGGTTTTTATATTTTTTTCTCTCTTTAGTAGAGATGATATTTCAAGTTTGTGCAGTTTTAACATTAATTTGTGCTAATATTGACAGTATATTTATTGTTCTTCAATCTATAGGGTGTTTCTCCCAATTCTTGATAGAAAAGGAGTAATTTGAGCTATTGTAGTACTTGGACAACAATGAAATTGGCTTTTGCTTTACTTTTGGCTCTCTATTTGGGCCTTTTCTCTACTGCATTATGTAGAAATATATCTTCTAGGCCTTCTATAGTGAACATTGGAGCTATATCCGCATTCAACTCGACAATCGGGCGAGTCGTAAACGTCGCCATCGACGCCGCCGTGGACGACGTGAACTCCGATCCGAGCGTTCTCAAAGGATCGAAGCTCGTCGTCGCGAAGAGTGACACCAAGTGTGATGGGTTCCTTGGCACCATTGAAGGTATCTTCTATCTTCTTGTTAAAGTAACTTACTATTCATGAATTTTATTTTATTTCGACAAAAAAACGAAGGCTTGTTACAAATATAGTCCTCTGAAGCTTAATCCTGAATTTCGATTAGTCTGCGTCTTAATTGTTATGAAATTTTGATTTATGAAGTATACTTAACATATTTGTTATGCATTGGATTACTGTTTCCAGTTCTTCAGTTCATGGAGAGAGATATTGTCGCGATAGTGGGGCCACAGTGTTCCACCATTGCTCACATCATTTCATACATTGCAAATGAGCTCCAAGTCCCTCTCCTCTCCTTCGCGACCGATCCGACCCTTTCGCCTGTTCAGTTCCCCTTTTTCGTTCGAACTGCTCAAAATGATCTTTTTCAAATGACCGCGATAGCCGAGATTGTCGACTACTACCAGTGGAAGCAAGTAATCGCTATCTACATCGACAACGAGTATGGCAGAAATGGTATAGCCGCATTAGGCGATAAACTCGCAGAGCGGCGCTGCATAATCACTTATAAAGCTGCATTTTCACCTGTGGCCAAAAGGAGTCACATTTTTGATTTATTAGTTAACGTTGCATTGATGGAGTCACGAATCATCGTTCTCCATGCAGATCCAAATTTCGGGAGAACAGTCTTTTTTGCGGCTAATCATCTTAAGATGATGGGCAATGGCTATGTGTGGATTGCAACAGATTGGCTCTCAAGTTATATTGATACTTATTCGCCCCTCCCTTCTGAGACAATGAACAATATGCAAGGAGTTCTCACACTACGGCAGCACACGGCTGATACGAAGATGAAGAGTGCCTTAGTTTCGAATTGGGCAATGCTAACCAAGAAGCACAGTAATGCGGTTTTCGGACTTAATGCTTACGGTTTGTATGCTTACGATGCTGTATGGGCAGTTGCCAAGGCCGTAGACGCCTTTTTCGACGACGGCGGAGTGATCTCGTTTTCTAATGATCCGCGAGTGAATGAGGCGAACGGTAGCAATCTACATCTTGAAGCGCTGAGTATATTTGATGGAGGGAATCTTCTTCTTGACGAGATTCTGAAGATAAATTTTACAGTAGTAACTGGGCAGTTCCAGTTTGATTCTGATGGCTTTCTCATACAACCTGCTTATGATATTGTCAATGTAATAGGAAGCGGGTTGCACACAATCGGTTATTGGTCCAACTATTCTGGGTTGTCGGTTGTGCCGCCCGAAACCCTCTATTCGAAACCATCAAATCATTCTTTGGCAAATGACCAGCTGAAGGGTGTGACTTGGCCCGGGGAAACTACCGAAAAGCCCCGAGGATGGTCTTTTCCTTACAATGCCAAGGAGTTAAGAATTGGCGTTCCAAATAGAGTTAGCTACGGCGAGTTTGTCTCTAAAGATCCGAGCACAAACACGGTGGAGGGTTACTGCATCGACGTGTTTAACGCTGCTGTTGAACTGCTGCCATATGCTGTTCGCTACAAGTTCGTACTTTTTGGGAATGGAAAGCAAAATCCAAGTTTCGATGAACTTGTCAATAAAGTGGCAACAAATGTAAGTTCAAACAGATTAAATCCCCTTCCTATTATACTATTTATATGTGGACCATTTTGTCGAAACAATTGGTTTCTCAGAAAGCATAGGTTGAGAGAGAACAATGTTTTGATATCCAATGGTCCCACCCTGCGTCTAGTGTTCTAATTTGCTCAAAGATGCGGACTTTGAGTCAAATGGGCATAGGCGTGGTAAGATTTAAGCCGCCAGAGAATGTTGTGCTGTTTTCATATCAATATTCAACAATTTTTCAAACCTTAGACTCCGCGAGCTTTAACGATTCTGCCTTTGCCTTCTGCAGGAATTTGATGCTGCTGCAGGCGACATTGCAATCGTTACAAACCGGACGAGACTCGTGGATTTTACACAGCCATATATTGAATCAGGTCTTGTGGTATTGGCCCCAGTTAAGAGGCATACCTCGAATGAGTGGGCTTTCCTGCAACCGTTTAGTCTAAAGATGTGGTGCGTCACGGCTCTGTTTATTTTAATTGTAGGAGCAGTTATCTGGATTCTTGAACATAGGATCAACAATGACTTCCGCGGGCCTCCCAAAAAACAACTAGTCACCATATTCTGGTAAGTTAGAACAATCTACTGCATACCTTGACGCGAGTTTTTAGAGTAATTTTGATGAATTGGGTATGTAGAAGAAAGTATTTGACGTGTATCTGCATAGTATCTGACGAGTATGGTATCTGATAATGTATGCTAGAACTTGTTGCTTGTGATTCTTCGCGTATGTATCTTTCAGACTGTTCTAATTACAGATTGTGTACTTCTGCAGGTTCAGCTTCTCAACTCTATTTTTGGCACATAGTAAGCGTGTTAAATCATCTCTTATACTATTTTCATCATGTCATAGTTAAATGCTTTTCTTCACGATCACTATTCTTTCTTATCTCAGGAGAGAACACCGTGAGCACGCTCGGGCGCGCAGTGCTGCTAATATGGCTCTTCGTGGTTCTGATCATTCAGTCTAGCTACACGGCTAGCTTGTCATCGATCCTCACGGTGCAACAACTCTCTTCTCCTATAAAAGGAATCGACAGCTTGATAACTGGCGAAGAACCTATCGGGTTTCAAGTGGGTTCTTTTGCCGAAAATTATATGGTGGATCAGCTCGGAATTTCGAGGTCGAGGCTCAAAGCTCTTGGCTCCCCACAAGAGTACGCAAATGCCCTCAAATTGGGCCCAGAAAATGGAGGTGTCGCCGCTGTGGTGGACGAGCGGCCTTATGTTGAGCTATTTCTGGCAAAGGAATGCCAGTTTTCCATCGTAGGTCCCGAATTCACCAAAAGTGGCTGGGGATTTGTAAGTGTCATTTTAGGTTCTAAGCCTTTTTTTTTTCTCCCTTTGTTTTTCGATGTATCTCAATTGTTGATCTTGCGATTGTACCTCAACTTTTCTTCAATATAACATCTAACTTCACAAGAAATGTTAGAATATATTTTATTTTTTCATAGTCAAGAACGCAATTTCATGTATAAGAAAGTTTAGGAACTGAAGTGTCTGAGCGAAAATCAGTATCAGTACTAACTATTTTCATGTTAGGTGTTCCCAAGAGACTCACCGCTAGCCGTGGACATGTCGACCGCCATCCTGACACTCTCCGAGAACGGCAACCTCCAGAAGATCCACGACAAGTTCCTGACCAACAAGGCGTGCAGCTCGGAGATCAATGAGATCGATGCGGAGCGTCTCAACCTCAGCAGCTTCTTGGGCCTGTTCCTCATCTGCGGGGTTGCATGCTTTGTCGCACTCGCCATTTACTTCTTTATCATGCTGCGCCAGTTCATCCGCCACGCACCTCCTGACGATTCCGAGCCATCAGTTGGAGGGCTCTCGAGATCCGGGCGGAGCATTAAGAAGTTCCTCTCTTTTGTCGATGAGAAGGAAGAAGAACCGAAGAGAAGGTCGACGCAAACTCAGGCACAGAGGCCGACGAGCAATGCCATGGTTGATATCGAAAGTTAGCATCAAAATAATTCTCTGGAAAATATATTGAAAGAGCATTCATATACTAAACTCGAGTTCATGTTAGTAGTTTTACATTCATACGCAATATCATCTGTAGTTTCTGTACTATCGTGTATGTGTTACGAAAATGTATCGATTTTAAGAACAAATCAATGATATATGTATCGATTTAATGTCGAATTTCTATGTACACTTAAGCCTTTATGCATTTGATCAGCTACTTGCCTGAATTTGTTACTAGCTGCAGAAATAATAGGTAAAAATGTATGGAGACCCCCCTGCCATTCTGAAATAAGCTCCTCACTTTTTTTTCTGAATTTTCTTTTGAAATTGGAATGTTCTAATCTAGTTAAGCTTAAATTTAAATTTAATAATTTTACTAGTTATTATGTTTGATAGTTCCGGAATATGTTGAGGGGTTAATTTCGAAATTGCTAATAGTTAAGGGAGCATGCATCTGTACAATTTTTAAGGTTTCAAAAAATAATCTTTAAAATTTTAAATTTTGGTGATCTAATCCTCTGCAAAATTTATTTTAGAACTTTTTTTTTTTTTACCATCAATATTTTACCATCAATATTTATATTTTAAAAAATAATAAATAATTTATCGCTTAATTAATATTTATATTATAAGGGCGAAAAATTATTTACCGTTTTTACAGGAAAAAAAAAATTGAACGATTTTTTAATATAATAAAATGTCAACCTGTCGAGAAGAGAGCTAAATTCTCAAATAAATTGTTTGAAAGATTTTATTTTCAAATTTAAAAATTTGAGTGGTTTTTTTTTTTTTTTTTTGAAAAAAATACCCCCTTTTTTTTTTTAACATAATTTTTTTTTCAAAATTAAGAAATTTCTTCAAGCGCGCTTATAAATAGTAAATTAATACACAGCAAGGGCGGGAGGATAAACCCCTTTTTAGGGTTTCTTCTCCTCCTCTTCCTCCTCCTCCTCTCTCCCTCTCCCTCTCCCTCTCCGCAAGGAAATGGAGACCTCTCTCCGACTAGGGGGTGATTCCAAAACCCTAAGGCAGCGGTTGGTTGGGGGATAAAGGGGGAATACCCCATTTATCCTCCTATTTTTGCCAAACAACCTACAAAAAAGACAGGGGATAAAATTTTATTTTATCCCCTTCTTAACGGGTTATCCTAGAATAACCCGTTAAGATTTATCCCCCCACCCTCCCGGAATAGGGGTTTATCCCGGGGCAGTGGATGGGAATTTACTTTTAAAATTAGGATTTAATTTCCAAATTTTAAAATTTTAAAATTGAATTCGAATTATAAAATTTTAAAATTTGAATTTTAAAATTTTAAAATTTTAATGTGAAATTTTAAATTTTAAATTTTAAATTTTAAAATTGAATTTGAATTTTAAAATTTTAAAATTTGAATGTGAAATTTTAAATTTTAAATTTTAAATTTTAAATTTGAATTTGAATTTTAAAATTTTAAAATTTGAATGTGAAATTTTAAATTTAAAATTTCAAATTAAAAAATTTCAAATATAAATTTTAAATTTTAAAATTTAAATTTAAAATTTACAATTAAATTTTTAAAATTCAAAATTTAAAATAAAATTTGAAAATTAAAATTTAAAATTAAAGTTTAAAATTAAAATTTAAAATTTAAAATTAAAATTTAAAATTAAAGTTTTAAATTAAAATTAAAATTTATAATTTATAATTTATAATTAAAATTAAAATTTAAAATTTATAATTTATAATTTTTAAAATTTGCACTTTCATTTCCAATCTAAAGCTATCTACAACTTGAATTTTGCATTTATTAAAATATACTATAAAATAAAAATTATTATTTTTTTAGGTAAGATATAATTTATTATTTATAATTAAATTGCTTCAAATTAAATATAATTTTAAATTTAATTTTCCTACAAAAAAAAAAAATAAGTGCAAAGTTGGTATTTTGAAAAAAATTCTATCTTCTTTTTTCATTATCCTTCACTATTCCATAATTTCAACCAAACACTATTTTAGCTATTCCAGAGAATACCAACTTTTCAACCAAACGCAATTTAACTTTTATACTTCTTTATCCCGGAATAGCAAGCTATCCCAGGTATAAAAAAATTTATACCTCAGAAATTAATCCCCGAACCAAACGGGGCCTAAGGATCCACGCAATGGAGAAGCTCCAATTGGGCCCCAAAACCCTACTGCAGGTTCCGTTTGCTTCTCTCATTTCAATTATTTCCCCTAATCGATCCAAGTTTGATTCTTTTCCTCTTTAAATGTTTCCGATTTCCAAATCTGTGTGTCCATGTTTCATGTTCTATTCAACAGCATCATAACTCGATCTGTGTAGTTATTATCAATTAAAAGAAACTATTTTGTACGGTTGGAAGATAATGAAGTTTCTTGTGTTTACTATAAACGATTAAACACCATTTTCTAGTAGCTTACGGAGATATTTGGTATTGAGGCGGGAAATGGAGTCGGGGCAAAAGCATATAGAAATATCATTTTCCGTTTTCTGATGTGCCAATAGAAAATATGTCATATCCTATTTATTGTGAAATGAAATGCGGAATGTGATATTATATACGGAAACAAATAAAGTATTTTTTCTTACCGTACTTTCGTACCATATGTGCTGTAATATTCCTGTAATCCCAAATGGAGCTTTTAGTTTTAGTTTGCCATTGCTTTTATCTACATGCTTCTCCAGAAACGGTTGCCATTACAATTTTATAGCATGGAAGGTTGGAATCACTTTTGAATTTTTTTGACCTTCCTTCCATGCTAAACTACCAGTTTAGATTGATTTTTTAAAAAAATTTTATAGCATAAAATTGGGTGCTTTGGGAAATGCAATACCAAACTACTTCTAAGTTATTTGAGAGAAGCAGTTGGTTCATGCGGTACTGGAGTAGTAGGTCATGTTTTCGAGTCTTTGTAAGCTCCTATTTTCATTAATTCTCCTATTCAATTCAAGCTCGCGTCACAGATGTGAGGAGGATGTATAATTGAATAAAACGCCATTCTTAAGAGTAAAAAAAGTTGTTTCAATTCTTTTTGTGGGTTTCGATCTTTGTCAAATTTCTTGGGAGTCTTTGATTAAATTTAGTACGAGAATGCATGATTGAGAACTTGCTTGTTAATCCCTTGAACCAATCAAATCACTTTTTGATACCTCTATAACTTATCATCTTGTCTCAAAAAATTGGTATGTTTCTTACTTTCTTAATTTTGTCAATTTCAATATGGTACCGTATCAGATAGGCCATTATCTTGCTTCTATCACTCTCCTCATATGCGTAATTTGGAAATGTGGTGGGTCTTCTTGTAAAATAGGAGTTTTATTTATTAAGATTTAAGACTAAATACTAATATTTAACTCTTATTTCAATATGCATTTTAATGCCCATGTATTTATTTATCATCTTTCCCTCTGCACCTTTTGTTGTGGTAGCATATTGTATACCACCCAATAACTCATCTTTTCTGATCCAGCTGTAACTGTTAGTTCTCAGATTTTCTCATTTGAAGTGTATTACAGAACATTAGGTTTTTTAAGCACAGGATTGTTTTAGATGGTGATTCTTGCATAGTCGTACATTTCCGAGAACAGAAATTATGTTATCTTTAGTAATTTACTCTGATCTGGGCCCATATTTGCCTAGTCTTTACTAAACTATATCTATAAATTTATACTCCCAGGTAAGGACCACCCAGCTTTCTAATCCATTTTGACATCTTGTAATGCAGTTATTTCTCTCCAGTATAGCATTATAGGTGACTCTATGTGGAATGGTGTACCTTCTCCAGCTTGCTCTCCCAAAAAAGGTGGTGCAGTAACAAATAAAGCTATCTCACAGGATCAGCACATTAATGCATATGGTGTTGTGTTCATGTGCTTCCACCTTTAATTATTCTATGCAATCTCTTACAAAGTGATTTCCAAAGAACCTATTCAAGCCTAAATTTTTCTTTCATCAGGGAGAAAAAGAAAACTAGTCTCCGTCTTTGTCATATGCACTCGGTCAATATCTTTTGATGTTATGAATAATATATTCTTGCCATTTATTCTGTTGAAACAATATAATGCTATACATGGTTGTTAATAAATCATCCTAAATTCATAGTGGAAGAAAATCAGTGCGGTTGAATTGGCATGGAGCATATTCAATATCCAAAAGGACCAAGATGTGAGAATTAAGTTGGGCTATGATATATTTGACAAGGTATGTGGCTCTCTGTGCGCGCGTGTACACACACACACACACACACAAAGAAAAAAAAAAAAAGAAGAAAAAGAGTTGTAATGATATTCAGTAAAATTCACACAAATGGCGAATTTCCTATTGCATGGTTGTGATCTTTTTAGCTAAGATGTGAGATTGGCTTGCTATGCACTAATGCATTAAAATATTCGTTATATTGCCATCAAATAGTAGTGAATATTAGAACCAATGTATTGGCATGTCCCCATATTTCCCCTTTTATTTGGCTTTAACCAACTACAATGGTACTTCAATAAATGTACACGAAGTCATTATAACACGAACATATATGCTAACACACGTGCGCACACCTGCACATGCTCGCATACACGCTCGCAGACACACAACACACACGCACGCGCGCGCTCTCATGTGAAAACTCGTCTTTTTATTTAAATCTCTGAGAGTACTATACAAATTTGTGTGTTTTTTAACATGCTTTGTGTCTTACTTTCTTTCTTCTGAATGCAGGTACCATATTTCCAATTCAGGGAAAATAACTGGACCCTCAACACTTACATGAATGGCAAGTGGAATGTAAGATACGATTTATGATCTTTCCTGATCATAATTTTGCTAAAAGTGACATTTAAAACTATTGCTAATCCCTTTTTTTTCCCCTGCATTCACCATATATCATGCTGGTCGTTTTAAGGTCAATTTTTATTCAAGATACCTTCAATAATCATTTGTTGTTTCTAAGTTAATAGTTTTTGTTCCCCTGGTTAATTTTTCAGCAAAACTAAGTTTTATATGGACAAAAATGTGGACAGGAACTTGGTAACACTTAATTTTCTCCTTCAACTTTATCTGTCTTCACAGTTTCATTGGCTTAAATGGCTACATCAGAGTATCTTCAGGTATAATATTTGTTAAGCTTGATATGGTTTAACATTTGGGGAAATATAGCTTTCACTAGATGTCAATTTTCCTTGTTCACAAAAAGAACAAGCCATATAATAACATGTTTATTGCTAGAACCCATATATACCTCTCTTTAGATTGGAGAAAATATCTTATCCTACTGGGATAGAGAGCAAGAATGGTTTATGTGTTGGCCTGTAAACTTTTTACCCTTTGATTTGGTTATGGATAAAAAGTGCAGTGGGAGAACAGGGTCCCTAGAAAAGAAGGGATATAAAGGGTTTTGGCCCATACTTAGGCTATCATAGTTATCACAGTTCTTGAGAGAGAGAGAGAGTGAGAGGATGTGCCCACAATATAAGTGCCTCTTGTACCTACACTTTTCCACCTCCATTATATAAAAAGTTAGCCACGGAAAGACCACCTGCAGCAAGCCAATTGGTGGATCTCTGTGTTGATGTAGATTGAAATGGCTCTCAGTTCTTATCCTAATCTTTGAGGCGTGCTTGATGTAGTAGTTACATGGTTTAGAGTCAACTCATTCATGGTCAATCCATTTTAGATGTAAGGGGAGAATCTTTTACATACTTTTTTGAAGTGGTTAGCTCTGGTTAGTTTTGTTCTCATTAGGAGGAAAATTTGGGGTTTATTTTGTTGGTCATGTCCATTACTTGATCGGATAGATGAGACAATAACTCTCATTAGGAGTTTGTGCTGTTAAAACGGCGTCCGCTGTTGTCTTATACATTAGTAATTATTTCTCTGTTAAGATTTGAGGCTCCAAAACAGATTCAAGAGAATGAACTATGAATTAGATGGTAGAGATTTGTTTGAAAAAATAAATTAGGGATGATTAAGTTTAATTTATATATCTCAAGCAAACTAATTTATGGTAGGTTGCAGGTGAAAGCATGTAGAAGTTAAACACCCCTGTATCTATTAAGTGCCAATGGAAAATAGACACATAATGCAAATACTTGTACCATTGTTTTAATTTACTATTTATCATATACTTTGCCAACATTATTATTCCTGCAACATTTAAAGTGTTCTTAAGTTTCCTCTTTTCAATTATCCTCACAAGATAAAAAAGAATATACTTTTCCTCTTCTCAATTGCATGGTGTTAAAGCAGGTACTAAAGCAGCCTTGTTCTTTAGATAGAGGGCATTTATTTTTATGATAAATCTGTGAAACACTTATGCTTTGATGGAGTAATGTTTTTGTGGGCACACCTCTAGGGCTATGTTTGGTTCGGGGATTGTAAGTTTGGGGATAAATTTTTTTATACCTGGGATAGCTTGCTATTCCGGGATAGTCAGGGATAAAAGAAAAATAGTGTTTGGTTTGTAAAGTTGTTATTCTTATGAAAAGCTGAAATTGTGTTTGGTTCGTTTCTTAGAATAAGCAAGAATAGTGAAAATATATGGTAGTTATAAATCTATATTATTAATTTTGCCCTTAGCATTTTTCATGAGTGAACTCATGAATAAAATGTTGGGTTGGTTTAAATTTTGTGTTAATTTAATACTCACTAATAACAATTTAATTTTTGTTAATAATAGTGTTTTGTTTTGCTGAAATTTTTTGTTTTACTCAAATTTTGGATTTTTTTTTATTTACTGAAATTTAATAGGGAATTTTTTTTTTTGTTTTAACAGTAATTTTTTATGTTAATAATAGTTTTTTTTTTGTTAATAATAGTGCTTTTTTTGTTATAACAGCAAGTGCAAATTTTTAATAACAGAAATTTTCGTCCATTGCCTCTGGGATAAACCATGGAATTAACCAATTCCATGGTTTCCCAGGAATAGCTCTTAACGGGTTATCCTTGGATAACCCGTTAAGAGGAGAATAATTTAACCTTCTCATTTTATATTTTATCTAGTGTTTGGATGGTTTTGCAGGATAAAATGAATTATTTCTATTTTATCCTTGCAACCAAACACTACCTAAAAGTGTTGTTGAGTGTTGGCAGTGTGTAGAGACACGCACGTGTTTCACATTATACGAAAGATTGTGAGGAGTTTACATACGAGACATATATTAGAAGTAATAACTGTATTTAAATATTTTGAACATGTTACTGTTACTAGTCAGTTGAATCACTGAAACATGGACACTCCTAAACCAACCAAGCTGCTCTTATTTGTAAAAGAAAAAAATTAATTTTTGAAACCAACATAGTTCATTTTCTAGTTTAAGTAATAATAAAAAAAATCCTCAATAAACAGTGTCGTTTTCTTTTTTGGGGACCCGTGGGCTATATGCTGTGTTCTTTTCCATTTTTCGGTCCATCTTTTTTTTTTTTTTTTTTTTTTCCGATATATATATAGAGAAATGCTAACCCTGGGAAAATCCCCAAAACCCTCTTTCGCTCTCTCTCTCTCTGACGAATGCGACAATGCCCTCGCCGACGAGGCTCCTCCGCTCCTCCTCCGACCCCTTCGCATCGCCATCGCCGCCGCCGCCGCCGCCGCCGCTCCCCGTCACGATCGACTCCGACGTGGTGGTCATCCTCGCGGCGCTGCTCTGCGCCCTGATCTGCGTCGTCGGCCTAGCCCTCGTAGCGCGCTGCGCCTGGCTCCGCCGCTCCCTCCCCTACGCCGCGTCGTCGGCGGCGCCGGCCCCCACCAAGGGCCTCAAGAAGAGGACCCTGCGCTCCCTCCCCACCGTGCTCTTCGTCTCATCCTCCGCCGCCGCCGCCGCGGCGCCGTCGGCGAGGGTGGCGGCGGAGTGCCCGATTTGCCTCGCGGAGTTCGCGGAGGGCGAGGAGATCCGCATCCTGCCGCAGTGCGGCCACGGGTTCCACGTCGCCTGCGTCGACACGTGGCTCGGCGCCCACTCCTCCTGCCCCTCCTGCCGCCGCCTCCTCATCGTCCCCGCCCCCTGCCGGAGGTGCGGCGCCGCCCCCTTCGCCGTCGCCGTCGATGCCTCCGCTTTGACCGCCACGGCGGCGGAGGAGGAGGAGCGCGGATGTAGTAGGTTTTTGCCCTAAAACCCTAAAACACCCCGCTTACATAAATTCCCCATCTCCTCTCCTTTTCGGTTAGGAAAATGTAATATTATATATATGCTTTTTTCTTTTTTTTTTTCTTCTATTTTAGCTTCTTTTCTTTTTTTTTTCTTTTTTTTCCTTTTTTCTCTCTCTCTTATTTTATTAGGTGGGTTCGTACTTGGTAGTTTGGTTGAAAGAGGTTTGTTTGGAAGAGTAGTAGTAGTGGCTGGGACAAAACGTCGAACGAGTTCTGTGCGTTGGGATGGGTCATGTTCTGTAATGTATATCACTGCTTTTACAAAGAGTTTCTGATTTGTTTCTCTCTTTTAGCTGTGTGCTTAGTTTTAGGAAAATTTTGAGCCGAACCACATAATGCTCTCTCTCTCTCTCTCTCTCTCTCTCTCTCTCTCTCTCTCTCTCTCTGGGATTGAAGTTGGAGTATTTTGAACTTCTAATTTGTGTTTTTAAAAATGGGAGAAAAACGACAATTACAAGTGTTGAAACTGCTGTTATTTGGATAGTTCTAGGCAAAAATATAAAGAAATTTCGAGTTTTCAGCTGCTCTGATTTTATCACAGATTTTGAGAAAAATATATAAAATTATTATTTTTTTATTTTTTAACAAAATTATAAAAAATATATGGTAACAATTTAGCTTGTACATGAGATTTTTTGCTTTATTCTTTGAGCTCAAATTGAGGTATTTGCCTTTTAAAATTTATGCAAGTATTTTATTTTATTTTATTTTATTTTATTTTATTTTTGTGAGAAAGATGATATATGTCATCCACTTCGGTCATATTTTTAAGAGCAATGCTACATGTACACCCCGAAGGGGTGTACATCATACATCTCCATCATTTTAATGGTGACGATATTTTTTACGGGTCACATCAAGTGATCCATCATCACACCCCCACCCTTAGATGGATGGGGTGTATGATGTACACCCCGAAAGGGGTGTACACATAGCATTTTCCTATTTTTAAAATGAAACTTAACTGACACTGCGGTATATATCTTACATCAACCTTTCCAAAAATTGAAGTATTTTTTAAAATTAATAATACTAATAAGAAAGATTCATAAGATCAGCATAAAAATATGTTGTTTTTTTTTTTTTTTTGAAATTAAGTTAGCATGCTAGCATTTCATTCACGAAAACAAAGTAAACTAGGCCTACAAAATAAATAAATAAATTCAATTTCAACAATACAATAATCAATTATCCTTGAGGGAGCGGATCTCAGCCGCTAGAAAGCTAAGCGCAAGTTTATAATTTTTAAAAATTCTTCTATTCCGCTCGTGCCAAAAGACCCATAAGAGCATAGTTAACTCCTCCCTCCCTAGCGCCCCACATTTTAAGTCTACTCTCATTTCAAAATTATTATTCAAAATTATTGTTCTGTAGGAGACTCTCCAATAAGACTTTAATAGCTAAACTGTTCGCGAAAAGGTGGTTCACCGATTCCCACGTGTCCGAACAAAATATACAGTTTTTCTCATCACTCCAACTCTTTTTCAGCAGGTTATCCAGAGTGAGAATTTTTCTCTTCAATACAAGCCAAATGAAAATCTTAATTTTCAAAGAAATTTTGATCGTCCAGAATTGGATGAAGCTCCTGTCACTAACTCCGCCACCCGGTAAAAAATAATATTTTATTTTTAAATAGATAAGAAGTAAGATTTACACTTGCTTCTTAGTTGTGCAAATAGACTAGTTAATCATAATAGCCACACGGAGATTCGGTATATCTTAAGATGTAATTAAGCCAAAAAAAAGTTGGAGTAAACTCCTTATTTATGTAAGTTGCTCATGATTCAAGATGGCAATCATTGTTAAGCCAATTAGCAGGCTTTTCATCTAACCTAAGGTTTTCTCCACAGAAAAAGGTTTTCTTTAAAAAAAATAATTTTATTAGAAAGAAATATATAAATAGTTAGGTAAGAAGCCAACTAATGTACAACCTAACTTTATTAAAAAAATATATTTTCAATCTAATATTTTTTTTAAAAAAAACAATTAATCTAGACTCATTTGAATAAATTAGAAAAAAAATATATAATATTATTAATATGAGTTTATGTGTTAATCCGGAGAGATTTTTTTTTTCTTTCTTTCAACTCATTTTCTAAATAATTTAATAATTTTATTAATTTAAATTATTATTATTATTATTATTATTATTATTATTATTATTAACTATACTATTGATATTATTAAATATTTGATAAAATTACATATTCAAAAATAAAATTTGACATTGCTGAGAATAAATATAATATAAAATAATATAATTATATACTAGATATAAATAAATATAATAATAATATTATTATTATTACACACTCAATATGATTAAATATTTAATATGACTATATACTAAATATAACATGAATATAAGTTAATATAACTAAAAAATTAATATGATATTAAAATAATATGACTATATATTATATAAAAATAAAAGTGATATAATTATAC
The DNA here is from genome assembly GCA_029204045.2 of Tillandsia leiboldiana. NCBI lineage: Eukaryota > Viridiplantae > Streptophyta > Magnoliopsida > Poales > Bromeliaceae > Tillandsia > Tillandsia leiboldiana. The sequence continues at coordinate 2,773,494 of CM055071.1, forward strand.
AGTAAATATAAAGTGTCTTAAAGAATAAAGAATGAGAGAAAGAAAAAAATAATTTCTCTCCCAATTAACATATAAACTTATATTAATAATAATAAATTATTATTATTTTTTTATTTATTTATATGAGGCTACATTAAAAAAAAGAAAAAGAAAAAGAAAAAAGAATAGATTAAAAATATTTTTTAAAAGTAAAATTAGGTTAGGCATTAGTTCGTAAGAAGCTAATGTCAGCTTGCTCACTGCCTGAAACTCAACAGCTTCCAGGAAGTGCAATAGCATGTGCTAGTTTATCGAAGTGGCCTGCAGCTGATTTCCTATCTAATGTGGGTACACACTTTCTACGGACAGAGTGCACAGATATTCTGTGCACATCATGAGTTATATCTTCCACTTTAATAAAAGAGTAAATAAAAGTGGAATGCATGACCAAGTGAGTTTTAAATGACACGTGGAATCTATAGTTATGTGATTTTTATAAAAATTTTATATATATATATATATATTTTTAGAAAAAATGATAGCGTGCTATCTGTTTCATTTTTTTTTAAAAAATGAACTAAGTAATATGAGTGAAACAGCTAGGTCTCTGATGAGATGTTAAAAAAAAAAAAAAAAAAAGACTCAAAAGAGTTATACACCAAGAACCGACCTGTCAGCCCAGCTCCGTCCAAAGCATCAACTTTCTTCTAACCCATCTGACAGCAGAATCAGGATCAGTATTTTTCTGTTGGAAAATGAATGTTTCTGATTTTTCATGGCACCTACCAGTTCGCTGCCAAGTAGGTTAGATTTTTGTTCTTCGCCAGCAATGCTTCCCCTCCAATCTGATTTTCTCATGCACGTCGGACACCAGCCCCTAACTCTTCGACCTCTATTTCGTCGATCCCAGCAGTCCCGGCACCCATCCCAATAACAAATCGTGTGTACACACACCTCATGAACAGATGGTCAGCCGTCTCAACCTCGAATCCGCAGATCATACAGAGAATGTTTCCAGTTCATCCCTTTTTCAAAGGTTGTCTACTGTAAGGAGCCAATTCTTCAGGATGAGCCAAATAAAAATCTTAACTTTAAAAAGCATGCACAGCCTCCAGATGGAAAAGACGGTGGGATCCCGTAGACCCTCGTCGCAAAGAACCGTGTAAGTAGATTTAACGGTGAACATCCCTTTCTCATTCCATCTCCAAACCACACCGTCGTCCCCATATCCCAGTGTGGCGCCCCCCACTAGTTCCTTCAGTTTTAGCACTTGCTCTCTTCACCTCTGCCTCCACGCACCAGTACCTCTTAGTATTTTCCCCGAGCTCTATCTGTTACAATCGAAGCACGCACTGACTCTGATCAACTTCCGTTCTACCCCGCAGAACACCTCGGGAAAGTGAGATTGAAAAGCCACCTCTCCATACCATCTATCGGTCTAAAAACTAATCAAACTCCCACATCTAAGCTGGTAGGAAACCCCCTCTTTAAAAATATCTCTGATACTGATAACATTCCTCCACTATTATGAGATCGGCCTAAATGAGCCCCCCTCCCACAACGGTTTTTTCTTCGAATAGCAAAGAACTCTGATAAGCTTATTCCACTGAAGGTCGAGTAGCGTGAAGAACCTCCACCACCATTTACAGAGAAGAGCATTATTCATTACGCTCAGATCCAAAATACCCAGGCCCCCTTCTGCCTTACTCCTACATATGTTTTTCCAGGCAACTAGCCGTCTCCATCCTTGTAGGTGCGCGATTTCGGCCGAGAAAAAATCCCTTCTAAGAGTCTCAATATGTTTATTTACCCATTTTGGCATCTTGAAGATAGAAATAAAATAAAGGGGTAGGTTGGTTAGTACAGCATTGACAAACGTAAGCCTTCCGCCTCTTGAGAGTAGCTTAGCCTGTCATCCCTCAATTCTTCTATGTATCCTATCGATAACCTCTCTCCAATCATCCTTCCGGATCTTCTTATTGGACAATGGCAGTTCCAGGTATTTTGTAGGGAAAACACCTACTTTACACCCCAAAATCTTTGCTAGTCTAATCCCCTTGTCCTTGAATCTTCCAGTGTAGAATAATTTCGTCATCTCTTTGTTAACTTTAAGTCCAGAGGCCCATTCAAACAGGTGCCACATGAATCTTAGGTTCCTTAGCTGTTTCGATCGGACTTCACAAAAAAAGAGAATATCGTCCGCATATTGAATTAGTGAAATTCGAACATTCTCAGACGGGCCTAATGCTCTAATAAGCTTATTTCTGACCGTCTCCTCCGTCATTCGTGTCAAACCCTCAGCAACCATAAGAAACAGGTAAGGCGACAGGGGATCCCCTTGTCTCACTCCTCTCTTGCTTTTGATCCATGAGGTTGCATCACTGTTAACAAACACCATTACTTTGGCATTCTCGATACATTGTTGTATCCAATTGCACCATCTCTCATTGAAACCCCACCACACCATTACACTGCGTAAAAACACCAAATTGAGCCTATCATACGCCATTTCAAAGTCCACTTTCACTCCGACTCGCAGTTTGTCCTGCTTCCCCATCCTATCAGTTCACATGCCGTCACAAAAGCGTCTGAGTTATTCCTCCCCTTTAGGAAGGCCGACTGTGACTGTGAGATCAAGGTTTGCAGGACCGGTGCCAATTTGTTAGCCAGGAGCTTAGAAATAATCTTCTGTATCCTGTTGAACAGACTAATCAGTCGAAAGTCGCTCGCCTTCCTAGAACCTTCTACTTTAGAGATCAGGCAGACATAGGAGTAATCAATAGGACCCGTGCATATTCTCCCTTCATATAGTTCCTGAAAAATTTTAACAATATCAAATTTTATCGTATCCCAAAACACATAGTAGAAGTTGAGTAGGAAACCGTCATGCCCCGGAGCCTTGTCCCTTCCAAGCTGAAAAACTGCAGCCTTTATCTCTTCCAAGCTAAAAGGTACGATCTGGTTCTCACGATCTGTATCGGATACCCAACGCGATCCGAACAGTGCACTCCAATCCCCAAAGGACGACGGACCGGTGTTCCTAGGAGAAAAGATCTCTTTGAATTTTCGAACAAAATAAGACCTCTTATCCCCTTCCTCGTAATAGGTTCTTCCATCATCTTCAATCATACCTATCTGATTGGAACACTTTCTACCATTAGCATAGCGTGGAAAAACTTTGTGTTTCCATCTCCCCCCTTCAACCAACTTTGCTTAGCGCGAGATTTTCAAAGTATCTCCTCGTCGTCCAACACTTTGTAGAGACTAGCTCTCAAGTCCTGCCTTTTATCGAGCAGAACCAAGGGGAGATCTTGTTGTTCCTCTAATTTATCAAGCTCTTGAATTTTCGTCATGATCTTCCTTTTTGTCTCTTTAATACCGTAGAAGTGTGCAATACACCAATTTTTTATTCTTCTTTGGCAATGCGTTAACTTTGCCGTCAGGGTCAGAACCCGAGTCTTTGTCCTCAACGTCCTGCCACCAACCAAGGACACTCGAGACGAAATCCTCGCGTTATAGCCATACCTCCTCGAATATGAAAACTCTGCCACTCCTCATTTTCTTTCCACCCGTGGTTTGCAGAATGGGGCAGTAGTCAGACGTGATTCTAAGTAGTACCTCTACCTTCGACAACGGGAACGTCGAATCCCACTCCGTCGAAACGAGAAAACGATCCAGTTTTGCTAATGACGGAGAGCACTGCATGCTCAACCAGGTGTATCGGAAGTTCTTCAAAGGTAGATCCATAAGGGCTAGCTCATATATCAAATCGTTGAACATACGAGTCGTTCTGCCTCCCCCACTCCTACCGTTGCGTTCTTCCTGTGATCGGGTGAAGTTGAAATCTCCACATAACATCCAGTTGCCCACACAGAATTTCCTAAGCTGTGCTAACTCCGAACAAAAAAAAATCTTTTTCCTCCTACGTTGGTGGGTCGTAGGCGTTCGAAACAAAGAACCACAACCCACTGGCGCGGTGGCACAGGCGAACTAGCAAAGGGCTTTGTGGTTGATACCCGAGGTTCCGAGTTCGAAATCTAGTTGCTTCACATTTTCAGCTAAATTTATATGTTCTTTTTGAATGCATAAGTATCTTATTCAATATTTTTTTTTCCGATTTGCTTAAAAAATTTATAATATTTAGTAGATGACGTGTGAAACCAAATATCTATACTAGTATATTATATTCAATTTTTAAATTATTTTTAAAAATAAAATAAATTATTTTAAAAATAAAATATATTATTCTACCAAATTAAAGAATGTGAAAATTTGTTAAGAAACAAAAATAATATTTTTACCTTTCAACGATAAGAAAAAAACTCTCACACAAAGTTACTTATTCTAATATCTAATCAGGACTCAAAAATATTATCACAATCAAATAGATTCTACTTACCTACTTATATAAGTGTGCATAGCATTACTCATTCCATTCCCTCTTCCGAACTCGTTGATAAATAGCTAACTTTAATTCGAATCACCAATGGTGATGATTAATTCCACTTGTCCAAGGAACAATCATTTTGCACTATGCATAAGAATTTCCTGGGCAGTTGGTCTATAAAATATGTATACATCTTATTTGACCACTTAACAGTTGACCATTAATTAAAAGTGATGAATAAATTAAGTTTTTAATAGTAGATAATAGAATCTTGTTGCTCATGAGCTCCAGCTAGGTGGAGGAAAAAAGGGATAAATTTGTTTATTTCCCTTTAATTTGTAGCCGATCTTTTATTAAAGGTATCTTTGTCTCACTCTCTTTAATTCATAGCCAATCTTTTTGTCTGTACTTGACTATTTTTCAACTTAGTTTTAAACTAGTTAAGAGTATACCATATGTGCAATGAATCCTCTAGTTGTTGCTTATTATTTTGTTAGTGACATCACTTTCAAATTATAAGGAATATATATATATATATATATATATATATATATATATATATATATATATATATATATATATATATATATATATATATATACTTTAAGAAGTATATATATATAAAATAATTATGATTCTTTACCAAGCTTATACATCATTCAATTAGGGAAAAAAGAAAAAAAAATAAAAGAAGGGGAATTCCACTCATTCAAATCAAAGTACCACACGTGGTAGGTTAAGCCTCCACATGGTCCCGCCACTATTTATTATTTAATGTATAAAAAAAAAAATTAACTTGCAATATATTGTTAAATTATATAAAATAATTATGATTCTTTAAAACTTATGCTGGGAGAGAATAATATTTTAATATTTATATTCAACGTCAATGTGAACGGATATTGATTTGTTAATATAAAATATGAAAAGTGGTTCATTGTATATTTGTAAATACAAGCAAAAAAAAAAAAAAAAAAAAAAAAAAAAAGGGTTTATTGCAAAACCCCACACTCGATTCCATTTCTGGGATATAGATCATGTACACATACAAATCAATCATTTTCCCTCTTAATATCAATTACTTACCTTGGCCTTCCTCTATCTGACAAACAAGTTCGAAAAGACGACTGGAGGCGGGTTATTGGTAAGTTCGAGAAGAGGATTGAAGGGTGGCAAGCTAAACTTCTATCTCAGGGGGGGAGGCTAGTGCTAGTGAACTCTGTACTGTCAAACCTCCCACTCTACTTCCTCTCCATGTTCAGGGCACCAAAATGGGTCGTAAAACGACTTGAGGCGCTACGCCGGGCTTTCTTCTGGAAGGGTGGGATCTCGATTGAAGGTGGACAATGCCTGGTAAACTGGAAGACTGTATGCAGGAGTACTAAGGAGGGCGGTTTGGGTGTCCTGAACTTGGAGAGCATGAATGTGGCACTACTTGCCAAATGGTGGTGGAGGTTCCTCTCAGACAAGAGCCTCCTGTGGGGTCACCTCGTCAAGGGGCTCTACTATGGTCGGAGGAAGCCTTTGAGAGAAGGATCCTCCTTCAGGCCGCACTCCCAATGGTGGCGCAATGTGGTTTCCACTAGGGCCATTTTCAAATGTGGTCTGTCGTACTCGCTGGGGGACGGCCATGACATCCGGTTTTGGTCGGATATTTGGGCCGCGCAGGCACCTCTAGGCACCCTTTACCCTGCTATCTTCGAGGCTGTTAGAGGAAAGAGGTGTACCGTCAGGGAGTGTTGGGGGGCGAACAGGTGGAAGTGGGGCTTCATCCTTCGGGGTTTCACCCCTGGCAGCCCGGTGGAATCCGATTTGGCAGCTTTACTTAAGGAGACTATCACTGCTACCCACACCCTATATTCTGGGGATGGGCACCGTTGGAGATGGACCCAATCTGAGAATTTCTCGGTCAAATCTCTCTATCTCTTCATTGAGAATGGCGGCGTCTCCGACTGCCGCTTTCGGGAACTCTGGAAGATCAAAATACCCCTTAAGGTCAAAATCTTTATCTGGTTGGTCTTAAGATCAAGGGTCCGGACAAAAGACAAGCTACTCAAAAGGGGGTGGACTGGGGATGGTCAATGTGTCCTTTGCCTCGACGAGGCAGAGACGGTAGACCATCTTTTCCTTAGCTGCCAGTTCACTAAAAGCATCCTTCTAGCCTCTGTCCTGAATCTAACCCCACTTAACACCCCTTCGACGGCCGCATCGCTTTGGAATCTGTCCCGTCAGAGAGGCGGCGCTTTGCGCGATAGAGAACTCTCGGGGATTGCCTCGGTGTGGTGGACCATCTGGCTTGAGCGCAACAGGAGGATATTCGATAAGCGCAAGAAGACGGTGGGTTGCCTCTTTAGGGAGGCTCGTGATTGCTGGGGCCGGTGGGTCCAGTCATCTCTCTCTCTCTCTTTAATCCTTTTTTTTTTTTTTTTTTTTTTTTTTTTTTTTTTTTTTTTTTTTTTTTTAGGCCCTGTTGCCTACCCTGTTTGCCTAATTCATCTGCCTTATGAATGAAAGCGGTAGCATGCTACCTTCCCCTCAAAAAAAATATCAATCACTATATTGGTGCAACAGGAATCTGCACCAGAATGCCTTACAAATATTTATAAATAGCAAACAAAAGAAAATAGAAAGTTACAGAAAGCAATCCTGTAAATAAAAAGATCAAAATCCCTTTCTCAACTGTAAAAAAAGTTGGCAGGTGACCACTGTACAATTGGCCCACAATCTGATTCAACACCGTTTTCGATCCGATCCTTCGTTTCAATCCTTTCGTAAGTTTAATGCATCTTGGCGCCAACATTGAAAAACTCGATAATGACCTCCAAGGGAAAGCCCTTAGTTTCAGGCACGAAAATGATAACGAAGGCCAAGGCGACGCAACAAACGACCCCAAAGAATCCGAACACCGCAGCGAGCCCTACACTCTTCAGCATCACAGGAAGGGTGTACGTAACGACGATATCCCCGAACCAGAAGGTGAGGGAGCAAATGGCTATACAAAGGCCACGAACCCTCGTGGGAAAGATCTCGGAGCAGAAGATATTGGGTATGGGCCCGAAGCCCATGACGAAGCAGCAGATGTAAAGGGTCACACTTACAGTGGAGATTGATGCATTGACCAGAGAGCCGAAGTTTATCGTCGTGGAGAGAACCAAAAGAGAGAGTGATGCAATTAATACCGGGATCGTGTACACCAGAAGACTCCTGCATGAGTGGAAAATGAGAAGAATAGTGTTATAAAACAATGCGAATTTGCAGTTTTTCGTTAATGAAACAGTAAGAGATAAAATGTTTTGCTGCTGTTATAAAACTATCTAGAAGAAGATTATGCATCCAGTCTACATATGCAAATAGTATACATAAATAAGTAAAGCAGAAGCAGAGCTTTCGCAACATGGACAGTTCCTACAAAGCCATGTTTACAATATTGAGATTTGAGTCCTATATAATGTGTAATAAATGTTTTTATATACAGAGATAAATATCATATCATCTGTAAATATTACTCCAACACAATCCTGTATAAATATTTAGCTTCAATTAGAGCTTTATCACTGTCTCTTATTGGTTCTCTTACAGAGATAGACATCAACACTGTGTTCCAACAAAGCCAAGTATACAAATATCTATCCCAAATTATCATTCTCTACTGATCCTGTTTCGACAAATACGTGAAATTCTCCTATACTATATAAATAATGAATGTCAATCCAATCCAATCCAATCCAATCCAATCCTGCATATTTGTTTCTATTAAATCTCATCTCTATCTCTTATTATTCTACAAGGCCAATAAAATCCTGTTATCTACAATTTGTACAGCAAGATTAGAGAAATGGGATATGGAAATAGGGGTTTTGAAGGCAACTGACTTTCTCCCAGATACATCCATGAGCCGCATTGCAACACAGATACAGGGGAGCATCAGCAAGGTAGTGAGACAGCTGATGAGTATTGATGCTGAATCGGAACTAAGTCCCATGTTCGCGAGGAGAACTCCCACGCCGGCCTGCTCAAGGATTTGAGGGGTGTAGTAGAGAACGCCGTTGATGCCTGAGAACTACAAGGGGCAAAAATAGCAAAGAAAAACAAAATCAGCAACAGTTTTCCTGAAGTAGACAAGAGGAGGAAAATATACTATAGTAGTTTGGTCAGCAAGTGGCAAACTGATATACAGGTCTTGCACTCCAAATAGAGAAGCAATATTAAACCATATTGACTTTTTATTGCCGCAATTCTATGTGCAAAGATGCTAAGTAGATAATGATATTTTGCAAAATTCACTGTCCATTTCCTAAACTTTTTCTAAAATTACAAAAAAGAAGCCTAGGAGATCACGAAAGAGTTTTACTCTCTATATAAGAAATTAGAATACTGACTTTAGCAGATATGTGGTTGCAATTTACATCCCAGGAGAAATCAGAAAGCCACTTTGACATGTAAAGCAGTAAATCATTAAATTACTGATCTTTACTTGAGAAAAATTTTGCAATACAGAACGAACATAGGTTAAAAAAAAAAAAAAAAAATTTGAAGTTAACAAAAATCTCATAATGTGTACTGCAGAAGGTAGCTATCAAGAATAGAATAGGAAGTTCATCTCTCAACTCGGTGTTGACTGGAAAAAAAAAAATGAACCAGATAGATTATCTCAATGAGAGAAGGAAAAAAAAAAGAAAAAAGAAACGCTGAACTAAGTTGCGCACAGTAAAAATTACATGGGCAAGAGATTCACCAAACTCATCAACAACAACAAAGCATTAATCACCAACTTTACCTGCTGGAGAATTTGGATACCAACACCAGCAAGCAATGCACGCTTAACCGCCGGTTCACAAAGATCTCGCCATCTAGGACCAGTACTAGCAGTCCCGGAGGGGTGAGCCATCGCAGGCCCCACCAGGTGCTGATTCGTTAGCTCCCTGGTAAACAATGCAGACTGGCTAACCAATGCCGCAGCATGTATGTATTCACCGTTTTCAGGAACCACAGTCCCCGTAAGTGAAACAACGGAACCTCTCTGTGACAGAGCTGGGCCCTCCTGATGCAAGTAGATTCTCTTGAACTCCCCTTCAATTTCTCCTTTCTCATTCGCTCTTTCCGACCATTTCCAAGCTAGTTGCCACCCACCACCTATTCCCGTGCTATTTACTGCCTCCCCATCATTTGCTTGAAAGAGGCTGCCGTCCCCTCTTATACTTAAAGTGCTACCATTTCGGTGAGAAATCAATGGGGCTTCAAGATCTACATCAGAATTATGCCCTTCAGATTCCGAGGAATACTCTTCATGCTCATGTTCCTCATCTGAATGCTCCGTTTTCGGCAGCGGCTCTGCTATACTAATCATGCTACCAAAGTTAGGAAAGAGCATACTTCCTGTGCTTCCCATAACAGGGAGCTTTTCGTGGACACTCTCGAATAGAGTGACGATGGGGTCCTTTATTTGATCTATAATACTGCCGTGACGGGATGCGAGGCCCACGGCACTTCCGAGGGTGCTTTCACCCACAGGCTGAGCAACCCAGTAGAGACCCTCTTCAGGTCCATATAGCTTGATCTTGTCCTTTTCAGCAGCTGGGTCCTGGTCAGCATTCAAATCAGTAGCAGGGCCGATTATGTACTCCTCAATTACTGTGTCCTTACTTATGCCTAAACCTTCTACAAGAAGAGCCATTTCCCCTGTGAATAAACCAAAATTCAACGATAACGTGTTAGATTAAATATCATGAGGATACCTGCAGAAATTCAACATCCATGTAACATATAACCGATGTCATAACCATAAAAATCTTATTTGAAATTACTAAAAGATCAGTCGACCGGTAAAATATATAAAGTTCAGATTCAACAAACAGCAAGCTCTATGCGAAAGATTCCTCAAAAACATTAACTATATGGCAAACCTGAGACATCTTCCCTTCCTCGGAGCATTTGCAGAACCTTTTTTGCCTCTTTCATCCGCCCTTTACTTACAAGCCACCGCGGCGATTCAGGCAAGAAAAATATTGTCAATACGATGTATAGAACAGAAGGGATGGAGAGAATTCCCAGGATGACTCTCCAATTTGGAAGAGGAGCTAAAGTCATGAAGAAAACCATTATATATGAAAAAAACATCCCTCCAGAGCCAGTGAACTGTGGAAAGGTGTTCAGCAGTCCCCTAATCTCTGGCGGGGCTGTCTCTGATATATATACAGGAACAAGGGTGACAGCTAAACCAATTCCGAATCCATTGATTAGCCTTCCCAGTAATAGAACATACACATTAGGCGACCACAGCATAAGCAAGCCACTCGAGAAGTATAGGATTGATGAGGCAATTAACATATACCGCCTACCAACCCAATCCGACACAGGTCCAGAGAATGTCGTGATGATTGTGGCACCAATAAGTGACATTGCCACGATTAATCCTTCGATTGTGGGTGCACTCTCCAACTTAAATTCCTTTTTGATGTAGATAACGGCAACTACAGGTGAAAATTAAGACAAACAAAATAATGTCTACTATCAATTGATACTACAGCAGGTAAGTTACAACACAAAAGAACATCAAGTACTATACATGGTCATTGTTCAACCATGAATACCTGCAATTGTAGCATTATCCCATCCCTGCAACATATTACCAATTGAAGCAGCAATCGCGACCAACGCAGCTCCCAACATCTTTGCCGCAAAGAATGCTACACCGTCTTACGGATAAAATGAATCTGCAGCCAAAAACACTTATTATCCACAAGAAAACATTTCAATTTAAATATGTTTCTAGACCATAGGCAAAAGATACGAAACATTCTATAAACTTGAAAATCATAAAAAAGGAATATAAAGAAAAAGTGAAAATTCAGCCTTCTAAGTGCCTAAGAATAAGAAATTGAAAATCATGCTAAAGATTGTAATATAACAGCAAATACAAGAACAGAAAATGTAAGTGAAAGATGTCGTAAAATCACATCCAGCTTGAAGAGATTAACAACTCATTGAGCAAATCACTAGAACAACAAATCGCATATGGCACACATGACAATCAAACCAAAAAATTGCTATGAGGAAGCCGATAAATCAACAGAAGAACTAAAGAAAAATAAGCCCGATTGATCCAAAACAGCCCTGCAATCAATAAGCGAAAAAAAAAAAAAAAAAGAGTTAGTTCTTCAAAAGGTTGTCCTCTGCCGGGAAAAAGAAAAAGACATTTACATTAAAAGGAAACAAAACTAACTCTACAAATCGAACAAATCAGAAAAAAAAAAAAAAAAAAAAGTGTATAAGAAATTAAGCAGTTTGAGCTCTCTCCTCCACTATCAGATACTTGTGCCTCTTCTCTCACCTTTCCTCTCATCACTAATTTCCTCTGTTCGAGCATTATCTCACCTCTGAATTGCATATTTTCACATTTTCTTATAAGATTCTAACTTACCCAATCTTCCCCAAAACAAAGATATTAACTTTTTCAGAGATTAAGCTCAGAAATGCACAAAAATCTCACCTTTGTCCCGGAAACCATCCCCATTTTACCTTTATTATAAGGGATTATAATAATTATTAACTGAATCACACCATGTACATAACCCACTAAATGATAAGCATAGTGGATTGTGTTAAGAATCATAGTCTCATATTTACTACAAATTAGAATCTTAATCTGCATATAATATGAAGTGTATCTCCACCTAACAATTTAAACTTTTGGATTTGGCCTGAGCCCTTTAACATGGTATGAGAGCCTGGTTGACACTCCCCAGAGCATGTGAAGTTATTACTACTGCATTTCACACTTCGTGTGATTGCATTGAGTTCATAAGCTACTAGTAAACGATCCAGAAATCGTCGAAACAACAACGATCACATAATTTACTAATTAGAATCAAGAGAAAGAGACGAAGAGGGAAAGAGAGATTACACTTATTAGGGCTTCTGAAGAAGCAGCAGCGATCGATCTCTCAACTCCCACCTCCCGCAATATCTGCTCCAAACCCTAAAAAGAGCTAAGATCGAAGAAGAGAGAGAGAGAGGAAGAAGAAGAAGATGAAGAAGAAGAAGAAGAAGAGAGAGAACGTGCTCGCTGATCCTTCGATGGGGATTTATAGCGAAGAAGGTAAAAGGATCGATGAAGACATTTTTTTTATTTTCTTTTTCATTTTTTTTATTTTGAAATATGTGTGAGGAGGGAGAATGGGTAAAGGAGCTGTCACTTTATTGGGACACGGCGTGGCCTTCTGGGGGCCACAGTGCTGACGTGGAATTGGTGGACTCGCTGTTAACGGTTTGTGGGTCCGCTTAAAAAAATTATTAATTAAAAAATTATAAATTAAATAAGTAAATAAAAATATTAAGAAGAAATAGTAAAATATAATTATATTTGATTGGTTAATAATATAAAAAGTGTATTAAAAGTTAATAATATAAGAATATAAGAATATTATCCGATTTACAAACTGATGAGAAGAAAGAAATCGTTATTATTATTTTTTTCGTCGCTAATCACATAAAATTTAAAAAATTCTTAAAAATTATTTTTTTTCTCTAAAAATAATCAAAATCGAATCAAATTAAACCAAAATCAACACTAAATCTAAAAGCCACGAGTACGAACGTAGTGACTTGTGATGGTTATCGAAATTGTTGTTGTTAGAATAGGTAGGATTGGAATTGGGATCGTTGAGAAAAGGGTGGGAACGATCAAAAAAAGGGTTCTAAATGTTGCGGACGATCTTAAAAAGAGTCTGCTTGTAGGGAGAGCGAAAGGGGAAGGAATTAGTGTCGAAGCGAAGACGAGCAACACAGCATCGATCTGTATAGATAGGGTGAGGTGTAGAAAAAGTAATGATTGCTGATAAAAAGAAGAAAGTAAGAGAGATGGAGAGATGAAGCGTTTCACAACAAATAAAATTAAGAGTAATGCTACATGTACACTCCGAAGGGGTGTATATCATACACCTCCACCATTTTAATGGTGGCGATATCTTTTACGGGTCACATCGATTGACCCATCATCACACCCCACCCATTGGATGGGTGGGGTGTGTGATATACACCCCGTTTTGGGTGTACAAGTATCATTTCCCTAAAATTAAATGTCATGTGGGAGGATTGGAAGGAGATAAAAAGATGCTTCAAGATAAAGAGGAGAAAGTAAGAGAGTGTTTCACAAAAAATAAAATTAAATACCGTATGGAAGGGAGTTGAGAGAGAGAAAGAGACGCTTCCGGAAGCAAGATAGTTGGAAAGAGAAAATATTTTTAAAAATAGAGAGTTAAAAAATTATAAGTCCTACTGCCTTCAAATTAAAAAAATGATATCCCCTCGAATTTAATTAGAAAAAATTATATAGAGATATATATGTCTAGAATCGCATTTCAGCTTTGCATCTCAATACCAATCATCCCTCACGCAAGTGATAAAAGGCTTGGTAGCTGGCATATGAGATTTCAAGTTTGAAATCTAGTTATTTTATATTTTCAGCTAAATTTATTATTTTATTTTTTTAAAAAAAGTATGCTACATTTTTATCAAAAAAAAAAAAAAAAAAAAAAAAAAAAAAAAAAGCTCTTTGCATCTAGCGAAAGTATTAAACATTCGATTCTTAAAATATCACATTGAGTTGAGCTCATGTCCCACTCATTTAATAATTAAGTCGAATACGAATTGAGTTTTTAAAATAATAAGTTAAAAAATTCTGTTGCTATTCGGCTTAATATAATAATTGAAACACACAAAATATAAGTTTTTTTACATTTTAGGTAGTTTGAAATTCAAATAGTAAAATTTTATAATACATATATATATATATATATATATATATATATATATATATATATATATATATATATATAAAATTGAGATTCTATATTTTTAAAAATATCAAGTTATTGGTGTTTGTAGGTTTTAATCCTTAAATAAAAAGATGTGTAGTTAGGATGATAGCGGATCTCTTGGATTAAATAAGTGGTTGGTGGAATAGAATGATCTAAGAAATAAATAGTCAAATAGTTAGATCTAACGGTAAAAAACTTACAAACACCAATTGCTGATGCTTGTACAAGCATAGTAGCCGGACTATATATATATATAGAGAGAGAGAGAGAGAGAGAATCCGACTACTATACTATCAATAGTACTAAGTATTTAGTACTATTGACTTTTTGATTATTGAATGAAGGAATGTACGATTAGCATTAAAGTAGTTCCCTAAAATTTATACTATTTTACCAATAACCCACTAAACGGGACCACTATAATCCTAACCGCATATTCCTTTATCCAAAAATTAAAAAGTCAATACTACCGAATGCTGAATACTATTGATAGTATAATAACTTAATTCTCTCTCTCTCTCTCTCTCTCTCTCTCTCTCTCTCTCTCTCTCTCTCTCTCTCTCTCTCTCTCTCTCTCTCTATATATATATATATATATATATATATAGTTGAGGTCCTTTTAAAACTACCAACTACCAAGTCACCTTGGGGTTATATATATATATAAAAATTTCATCACATATACTACGTGAAATTTGAATTATTAAAATGCAGTGATGTAAACAGAAACTAAAAATAGATAAGCTAGAGATAAATTCTAGTCTAGTGAGATAAGATAAGCAGTGCATATAATGTGTGTGCATTGTAATTTGCCTTATATTATTTTTGGGCATTTAACTCAAATATTGATTTTTAATCCAGGATGTGGGAAATTATGTTATTAATTTTTAAATATAAAAGCTTAGTTGGACTTTGCACCTACAATATTCTAGTAGTTTAAACCAGAATAATTTCCAAGGGTTAAGTGGTCACAATGTCCAATATCAAGAACAGGATACATTACCTTTCAAAAGGAATTCATGTATTTTTTAATAGAAAAAATTGCCATTTTTAATTAAGTTGAGCTTCCAGTAATTTAATTCAAATCTATATTTTAAGCCTATCAAAAAAATTTTGAAGTCAGATAGATGCGAGAAAAAATCTTAAATATAGAATATTAAAACACCGCTCTTTATCAATTTAAGATTTTAAAAGTAATATAATATTTTTTTTTTAAAAAAAAAACCCTCTAACATGATTGCTATAATTAATTTCTCCCAATCCACAAACTTTCCTTTGATATCCTATCTGTAAGTAGTTGGATAAATCTGGTAGAGAATCATGCATTATTATTATTATTATTATTATTAAGTAAAAGTGTACACAAACCCTCTCAACTATAGGCCATTTAGATTTGTCTACTTCTTTTTTTTAAAATTGATCACTTTTTACAGATAATTAAGTTAGTAATTTTATTACATTTTAATTCAGTCTTACTCGCTTTAATGTAATTTATATAATTACATTCAATAGAATTATCAATTGATTTGGCTAAACTCACTTAGATTCCAAAAATTCAAAAGTTAATTGCAGTGGTTTCAATCAAAAAAAAATATATATATATATATGGAACGCGCACGGAAGGTCACATCACAGCGTACAATTATAAAATAATTTACATATATTCTAAATGAAATATATAATGCACATTTCATTCATTATAAAATAAAAACTTTTTTACTAGTGATATTAAAGTCACTAGTAAATTTTATCTCATCTTAAAATAAATAAAATATATAAAATATACATTTTATTTAGGATGTACCAAAAATACTATTTTGTATTATTATGTGTAATACTATAATACATACACTCAAATAAATAAATAAATAAATAAATAAATAAATAAATATATATATATATATATATATATATATATATATATATATATATATATATATATATATATATATATAATTAGGCTGGAATACTATCTATAGTGCCAAATCATTGGTGCTATTAACTTTTTAGCTTTTGGATTAAAACATATGTGGTTAAAATGATAGTAGTCCCCTAAAATTTACTAGGTGATTAGTGGAATAGTAAAAATCTTAGGAGACCACTATAATTCCAACCGTATATCTTTTCATCCAATGACTAAGAACTTAATAGCACCAATTACTTGATACTATCGATAATATTATATATATTTTACGATCAAATAAATAAAATACTTTTACTATATCTCATCTATTAAATAGATGAGATATAGAATCTACATCCATACAAATAATATTTTATTATTATTTATTATTTGACTTGGTTTCATTGGACGTGGCACTGCGGATGCGAAGGGTAGTTGAAATGTTACAATCCCGAGCCAAATACAAGCCCAGCTTTAGCTGGCATGCTGCGTTGGAGGTGACACAGCAAAATCATACCGACGATACATCTCATATCTACGTGGTAACGACAACCAACGGTCACTCGCACGCGCCCCGTCGCTGTCCCCCGCGCGTGTGATTTTAATGTAAAATTAGTTATTCGCTGCACCGCATGCATCCGTACACCCGTGCACCGTATATTTTATTTTATTTTATTTTTCTCAGCCCATAGACACACTTGGGGGGGGGGGGGGGGGGGCAAAGTGGTTAGATAATTTCGAGCGTATTTGATATCGAATTAATTAAATAAAATATGAATATAAATATCAAAATTTATCATTCGGTAGTATCTGAATTTGCACCAATTTTTTTTTTTTTAAAAAATATAGATGGTAATATAACTTTTTAAAATAATTCAACCGCATTCCTACATTTTCACCCTAAAAATAAGGATTTTTTTTTTATTTTACTATAAAATTTAAAATATTTAATTTTGTTGAATAAATATACGTATACAAAGTTTAAACAAGAATATTAATTTTTTTAATAAAAATATAGATGGTAATATAACTTTTTAAAATAATTCAACCGCATTCCTACATTTTCACCCTAAAAATAAGGATTTTTTTTTTTATTTTACTATAAAATTTAAAATATTTAATTTTGTTGAATAAATATACGTATACAAAGTTTAAACAAGAATATTAATTTTTAATTACATTATACGTGTACAAAGTTTGAACACGAATGTGTATCTTATTAGTACTAATTTTAGTTCATATTTATATATAAATATTAGTAAATATTATTATCCAAATAATATCTAAATATAAATTTCACTCATATCTAAATCCGAATTCCTTTTTAGTGAATATGATAATGACAATTTGGCATCCAACACATATCTGTATTCAAAGAAAAATATGAATACAAATATGATTTTGTCAAAAAATCGATTGTATTATGTTGCTATCACTTATAACCTTACTTCTAAAAGCCGATAATTAAATATACTTTTTTGAATCATGTGATGGTAAAATAAAAATATGCGCTACACCACATAGTCCAATTTGAAGTTTTTTTTTTTTTTTTTTCCTATTACATTTTCTTTGTTAGCTAGTAATTTTGCCCTTAATAAATTTAGAAGCACAAAAAAATAGTGTCATATACTCCTTCGGTTTAGAACAATTAAATTAAAAAAAATCGAGTGTCACAGACTCATTCTATTTAGAACAATCAAATTTAATTCACTAAGGGAGTAGTTAAATTCAACTAATCCTAGAATTAATTTAGAAAAATTATTATATAACAAGTATATATATGCAACACAATTCTAAAAAAACTAGATGCATTGAGGAGTAGTTTAAAAGCCAATTAAAACTCCACACTACATACATTCTTATGACACTCAAAATTGATTAAATTGTAGCCTGAGTTTCTACTCCAACTAAAACATTCCTTTTTCAATAAAAACCCATCAATTGGTCAAAACTCTACTAAATTATAAAATAAAACACACAGAAAAAAGGATTAATCCCACAACTTAACATGTTATTTAAGGAGGGGAACTTGGGGGATGACTTTTCCAATGGTTCTTCCGTGGGCGTTGAATCCGGTGGCCTTCGCCGGAGCCTTTTTTCCCTCCCAGTTGAGCGCTACGTTACTGAAAACGATATTTTTGCAAGCTACACTTTTGCTGCACGCGATCTTTATCGCCTCCTCGCCCGACGATGTCCCGTGTATGTCTACAAATTGCACCATGCTTATTGCCACCGCGGCCGTCTACAAAAAAAAAAGCAAAGGGATCGAGAAATGAGTTGGTTAATGTACGTTCATACCATACGAGTTTATTATTAGGGTATGCTTCTGAGTGAAAGTAATGTGATCCGGTTCACTAAAAATAATAATTTATTAGGTTCAAATCAGAGCCCAAAATAGAGTGTCACAAATTCCTTCCGTTTAGACCTAATGTCCTCATCAGCCCAAAAATACACACAGTTTAAGATTATCAGACGATGTGAGACTTGTTTTACTAGCAATGTCATTTAAATTAAGGCTCAGTCAAGATTAGTAAGACAAGTCCTGTCATCTAAACTCAGGCTCAGTCGAAACTCGTCACACACTTTCGGTTGATGACTGTCTCTGATACTAAATAAAACGATCCGACCACTAACAATAATAACTCGTTGGGCCCAAACCACAGGCCAAAATATTTAACCCCAGTTATTATCACTAACATCCAGATGCTTATATATTCAATAATAATTTATTTTCATCCGATGTGAGACTATTAGAATGTAAAAGGTAAAGGCTATACCTTATTTGGGCAATTTCCGCGAGGGCAATAGTACTGATCAATAATAATGGGGGTATGGACAGAGGAGATGCTAATGTGCTCAAAAGAAATCCCCTTTGCATAACCTGACCCTCCCTTTACTCACCCCCAAAAAAAAACAAAGAAAAAAACAACAATTTACTTCTTCAAATGTAGATAAATTAAACTGGTTTATAAATATACAATAAGTAAAATCGAATAGAACTTATCAGAACTCTGCATCAATTTGAAATCGACTATTCAACCTTTCAATTTGTTTGATTTGAAAAGTCGAATAGTGAATTCAAAATGATTCATAAGTTCTGATAAATTCTATACATTTTTACCTACACAGTATATACCTGCCATGTCTTGATTCTCAAACCAGTCAGAGTCTGAAATATGTTACAATAGGAGACGTGAATTCGCTCCACCGCCGCTTTCTCGCCGCCTCCCCCGAGGCTTCCGATGCTGCGAATTAATTCATTAATGCGCAATGATATGTCTATCCACTAACAAATTAAAAATATTTGGTACATTGAATCAAGAATGTTTGCATTCGTCAATACGGTCTGACATGGCTAGCAAGTGCTGTCTGTCTGTCTGTGCTGCTCCTGCCAATTCGAATGGCAGAACATTGAGACATACCTAATGCCGTGTCCAGGCCCGCAAGTGATCTTGCTGATGTTCACATCCGAGCTTCCAGATGCGACGGCTATGCAATCATCCCCTGCTCACATTCATCGCAGAACATCGAAAAGCGAATGAACTAGACTTATTTTGCGACTCTAAGAGTACATAACAAGTATATAGAGGGGTACCGCATCCGATGGTGGATGACGTGATTTGGACGTGCTGCGAGAAGGCGACGAGTATGCCATCGGTGTTGGGGCTCTCGCCAGGCGCCGTCACGGTGACACCCTCCACGTGCACTCCGCGACACTGATAGAATGTCATATGCTTGCTCGGACCGTCCGTCAAGCTTATTCCCTTCACCGAAAGATCGTCGCAGCCCAAAAATCCTAGCAACTATCACGACACGAATCTGAAACTGTTACACAAATGTAAGGTAGGTGTCGAGGAAACAACGAGACGAGCGACTTACGTTAGGACGGCTGTCGCACGTCTGCAGCAAATCAAAATAAGCAAACTGATCAGAAGCTGGTAAGCGAATTCGCCTGCGAAAAATCACAGCCAAGAAAGAGAGAAAAAATGATCACACATTTTTGGCGAAGCAAGCCCACCAGACAGAGCCTCTACCGTCGATGCGACCGCCCCCGTCCACCGTCAGGCCATTGATGTTGATGAATGTCACCAAATTGGTCTGCTCTGATGTCCATTCGCGATTTGGCGCGACGATGTTGCCACTCAACTGCACATATACAAAATTTAGTTCACAGTTTCTTATGTTAAGTTCAAATTTCGTGATGCAACTAACGTTACGATATCAGACGTGAGGAAGAATGATGAATATATAAATTAAAAATATGAATTTTTGTTTCTAAATTTATAGAAAAAGTCTAAGATAACATGGTACTTATCCAAATCGATCTAAATTCCCTTAAATTGAGCAGATATTTTTTTGTCGAATCGTTTTCTATACCTGGAAGTGAATGCCGCTGCGGCACGGGCCTTCGAAAGTGATTCTGTTCAGCAAGAAGGTCCTTTTCGGGGGGACGAGGAGGGTCGAATATCTCGAATCTCCGCACGCTGCTTCCCATGCTTTTGCAAATGCCTTCGTGATTAATCAAAAACAAACATAATGTTCACAATAACAATAACAGTATCCATCGTCACTATCGCTAGTGTAAGTGACAAAGGACTTGACATTTCTAACTATACTTATTTTTATAAAAATTAATAAAAAAAAAAAAGAAGATAATAATAATAATAATAAGATTTGGGGGAGAGAGATTTGTTACTTGTGTGTCATCAGTTTTGGCATCTCCTTTGGCATTAAAATCAAGCACATTGCAGACATGCTTGCCAAGAGTTAATTGAACACCCAGCAGGAACAGCAACCCAATAGTTGCTGTGATTTCCTGAAGTCATAAAAATGCCACTCAAAAAACATAAAAGTCATAAAAATGCCACCCAATAGTTGCTGTGTTACAGTTACTTAATTCTTTTTTTTTTTCTTTTTCTTTTTCTTTTTTTTGTATCGTAATCCTGTTGCTTCGAGAGATCCTGTTGTCTCACTCTTATTGCTTAGTTCATTTTTGTCATGAATGAAATAGATAGCTCGCTCGCTATCTTTTTCAACAAATATATATATATATATATATATATATATATATATATATATATATATATAAATAATTTTATTTTTCTTCCTCCTTAAATTTATTTATACTGTGCTGAGCCGAATCATTATATATATATTTCGTATACTTATAAATAAATTTTTCAAATATAATTAAAACTATAGCCATATGAAAGTTATCTAAACTTATGTAATGAATAAATACCTATATATTACTTTATAAAATTAATATTAAAAGTAAAATTTAAATAGTTAAAATAAATAAAAAATGAAAATGACTAGACAGACAAATTTATTTTTTAAATTTTACTAAATTTACTAATAATTTCAATCACATGTTAGTAAATGAAATTACAAATAGAAATACTACTTGTACACCGAACATAAATCTTGATCGAAAAAGTTTAAACACTCTTTTTTAATTTTTAATATTAAAAATAAAAAATGATAAGAATAATGTAAAAGAAATTTTATTAAATAGAATATGAAAATTACAATAATTGAAAAGAAAAATAATGAGTTGTATAATGTAAAACACGAAACATATATTAAATAGTTTATATTTTTTTAAGTTTTTAAATATTTTTAAAATAACTGTAATAAATAAACAAAAGAAAAACAACTATAAGTAATATCACTACTATTACAAAAGCTATGCAATATTTGCTAAAAAAAATTAATAAAACTTAACATCTCCAATATACCAAGCATTAAAAAAAAATAATAATAAAAAAAAAATAATAAAAAATAAAGATCTTCACCTGCTTCATCAAAACCAACTTGTGGTATCCAACCACGGCATGTATATTCAAAAACTAATATTTTTCTAAACATAAACGAAGAAGAAAATGGAAAACGAAAAATTATGGCAAATTGATAAAAAAAAAAAAGGAAAAAATAGAAACTACCAATTTGGGTTATGAAATTTTCGAAGCATTTTTGTCAGTATAATTAATTAGAATCTGATTTCAGATGTGATAGATAAGGAAATAATAAATTTGAAAAAAAAAAAAAAAAAAAAAAAAAAAAACTCACCAAATTAATTAATGGCATGAGTACCGTTTAGAAAATTGGAAATTAGGAAATTTCTCTACGTGAAATTTTCGCTAGTAAGCTTTCAATATGGATTTCATCAGAATGTTTTTTATACATATAAATCGAGCTTACTTTTTTAAATTTTAAAATTACTTTAAAAACTTATTTTTCATATATATTAAATAGAATTTAGATAGTTTTTCTAAAAAAAATAATAAATAAATAAATAAAAATATAAAACTGTCAAGGCCCGGCCCATTACAGCCCATAGTCAAATCATGGGCCGACTAGGTGTGGCCCAATACAGCCCATGACCATCATGCTCGTAACATACAAAATATAAGATGTATTTTTATACACATAATTATTAGGGTTAATTGCATACGGATTTCTAAAAACATATGAAATAGCAAATATATTCATACAAAATTTAATTTTTTATATTTATTCCTTCAAAAAAAAATTAATTATTCATATATATTCATCTAATTTATTACCGTTTATATTTTAATAGAATATAGGTGAAATGTCTATTTTGCCCTTACAAATGGTTATAATATAAAAAAAATAAAAAAATAAATTTACTTTTTTTCTAACCAGGGTTAAACATTTAATCTATAGTTAACTAGATTTTTTTAATAGAGATATACGGTAGAAATATATATAAATAATATTAAATTCTTGAAAAAATAAATATAAAAAGTTAAATTTTATAAAAATATATTTACTATTCGATATATTTTTAGTGCCCGTTTGGTAATGGGATAAGACAGAACTAGCTATTCCACGAATAAGTATAAAGTACGGAACTAGTATAAAAAAATATTTGGGACGGTTTCAAAGATAAGAGATTTTGTGTTTGGTATAAGAATGAGGAATAAAAGGAATAAAGAGTTTTAATTTGAATAAATTATTTTTTTACCCTCAAATTTTATTATGTAATAATGAGGTGAAAAATGATGCCTCGGTAGACGTGGAAGGGTATAAAAGGGTGGTTGGAAAGAATGAGAATAGATCGAAATAAGCTATACCAATTAATTTCTGGTGCGTTTGAAAAAATAAAAAAAATATTTCTTTTATTTTCGGTTTATATAATTAATCCTAATTATTATTATAGTAAATCACGTCATTATGCTTGTCCCTTTTCACGATGAGGAACATGTGGTAACACTTCACAACCAAATGATTTGCTACTTGCCACATCCATGTTCCCTTTTTTGTTTTTTTTTTTTGGTTAAAAATTTGTATATTCAAATATCGATTATAATTATAATTCTCTAATATAAAAGAAAAAAAAATAAAAACACTTTTAAAAATTTTAAATCTTTCTATAATATACAAATAATATTTTTAAATGTTTAATTACCAAACTAGGCTTGAAACACGAACTTCACCTTCGTGGAAAGTGGTGGACCCACTTAGAACTCAAGAGTAATAACTGCCTAGACCTGGTTCACCACATCAGCCGTAGACCACAATTTATTTATTTTTATACTATTTATTATTCTTCCTAAGAAAATAATTTATTATTTTCAGAAAAATAAAACTAATTATATGCAGAGAGTAATAAGGGCATCATTTCTGCCTAATTATAGAAAAAAAAAAAAAATGTAACCCCACACTCATACAAAATTACATATTATTGTAAAGATTTAATTAAAAATGATATAGTAATTTTTTAGTTGAAAATAATGAGAAAAAAAATATTGTTTTTTTTTTGCATAAAATTATGATTTTGGTTGGGGTTTAGTATTTTTTAAATTAAATATATAATTATGGATTGCTATGCATTTATATTGTCAACATGCATGCTAATATGTTGTAAGTGTAAGTAACTCGGGACTCATTTGTCTCCTGCTGCGAGTTTTACTGCTTCAGTTTTTTAGAATCTAAAATTTAAAATTTAAAATTTAAAATTTAAATTAAATTTTAAAACCAAACGTTTTAATTTGTTAGAAATATAAAATCACTTTTAGCACTAAAAATTACTTTTGCCTAACAGCTGGTAACAGTGATATCATCATATATGTTTGGTTTAGTAATATTAAATTCACTTATTATCCTATTTGATTTATTTTGAGTTTGATTTTTAATAACTCTAGTGAGCTAATTGGTAGTAGATTTTGAGTTTAATTGATCTATTAGCATATTAGGTCAAGTGGGATTATAAGACGGATTTCATTAAATATATATATATATATAGTTCTCTTTTATTCTCTAATTAAAGTTTTTTTTTCATGTAATAGAGAAGAACGGTGTAAAGAGAGTCGGTAAAAAAAAAAAATCTTTCTTATTTTTCGTACCTAATTCAAGATTTCAAGGTTGATTGAAGAAATTTTAAGAGATATTTCGGAGTAAAATTTGCAGAATCGAAAAGTACTTAAAAAAAAGTGTAGCAAGATGAGTTTTTCATTTGAAAGGTTGCACGCTTATTGTAATAGATTGACAATCTCTAACTAAATCTTGTAATCTTCTTAATTTGATAGTGAATTTGATTTTTCCGTGCCCGTGGATGTAGCTCGATTTTGGATGAACCACGTAAATCTTTTTGCATTATTATGATTGTGCTTGGATTTTTTTTTTTTTTACTTCATTTATTCTAAATTTTATATTTCTTGATTATGAGTAATTAAGATACAACGTATCGATTTATTAGTATTGTTAGTATCTTATTAGTACGGATTCTATTATTATATACTACAATATATGAGAATTACTTTGGACTTGCTCGAGATTTTTTAGAAATTAATTAATTTAAGACTGAATCTAAATTAAATGAACCAAATAGAATTCGGATTTACAATTTTTTATTTAGAATTTATATTAAATAATATAAAATAATTATTATCATTTTAAAAAAATATATATTTTATATTTTACATTTCATGTTCAACCGTATATATTGTACAAGTCAATTTATACATAATACATTAAGATATTAGTAGGCAATGTTTGCTTTCCATGAGGTGAAACTCAAGTTGAAGTATACTTTTCCACGATGATTGATTTTTTTTTTTTTTTTTTTTTGAGATAAAGGCAGCATGCTGTCGTTTCATTCATAATGAGAATAAACTTAGCAAGTGGGCAGCCGGTGTCTGCAGTGGAGCATCCGGGTCCGAAAAAAAAAAAAAAAAAAAAAAAAACTGATCCAGTTTGAACGGCAAATCCTAATTTCTGCGAGTAAAGCACCGAGGCAACGTTTCTGGTTGTCGAAAGACCTTCTATTTCTCTCCAACCAAATGTTCCACCAGGTGGCCGCGATGGTGCTTAGCGCCCTTTTTCTCATTGCACCCTTCTTGTGGCCGTTCGCATCCCAGAGCCCGTCCACGGTTGTACTGTTGCGGGCCTCCAGTTTGTTTGGCAGCAATCCCTCCAGCAGCGCTTTGGCGGATTCGTCTGGACCTAAGCAGTAGACACAACAACTAGGTCCACTCTAGTTCCTTTTCTGAAGGATGTTCTTGGTCAGAACCCTTCTTCTAAGAACTAGTCAGATAAAAATTTTTACTTTCAGCGATATTTTGGTGCTCCAGAGTTTGTCGAATCGGGAGTCTACTTTCCCACTATCTTGGGTTTTTTTTTATATAGTTTATTTATGTAGTTATAGAATCAAAGTTTTCGCAGTGTTACTATTTGTTTATATTTTAAAGAGTTTGAATTTTGGCCGAATGTAATGTTACGGTATATCAAATAGGTATATCAAATAAGGAAAGTGAATATTTACAATCAAACTGAAACAAATGCACACATATTTACTATTTTGGGTACTCGTAGCAAGTATTTGGTAGTGTAATGAAGAAGCCCAAATTAAGATGTCACTACATTTGTCTTACACTGCACACGTTGCGGTCGAGGGTAGGAAAGAAAATCTACGCCCCCTTTCCGTCAAAACTTCGTACTACTGCAACGCTCGCAACGTGTGCATGGGCGTGTCACTTGCCTTAATTTAATTCTCACTCTCCTATTTACATCTCCATGCACGCAGTTTCATTAATCAACCCCCATTTGTTTTTAAGAAAAATAATTTTGAAAAATCTTATTCTTAGACTCTAAATTTTAGCATATTAAGTTACTTGAACAATGTTTAACCATAATTTTAGACTCTAGTTATATATACGTAAGAAGAAAATAAATTGAATGCAGTAGAAATTGTGTATATATGAATCAAAATGAAGGCACGGAATTAAATTTGTAAATTAAATGATCGATGGTTACGTAAATTAAGAAAGTATAGCTATATAGGTGGTTGATTAAAGTAAATACATAGCTATATATATATATATATGTGTGTGTGTGTTTGTGTGTTTGATCTCTTTAAATATTCTTCATTTTTTGTAGACATTTTCTTAAAGTTCTTAAATTGATTTATATACCTCTTATTCTAACTATTATTATGTGTATTTCCAACTTTACCCTTTCAACAAGCCCATCCTCCAAATGTACACTCTCTCCAGTCCCTCTCTTAACCACTCCTACAAGACCCACTTCTCCTCTTAATTTCCTACATACCCTAGCTTCAT
The DNA here is from genome assembly GCA_029204045.2 of Tillandsia leiboldiana. Taxonomy (NCBI): domain Eukaryota; kingdom Viridiplantae; phylum Streptophyta; class Magnoliopsida; order Poales; family Bromeliaceae; genus Tillandsia; species Tillandsia leiboldiana. The sequence continues at coordinate 2,800,170 of CM055071.1, forward strand.
CTTCCAAAATCAAGAAGAAGGAGAAGAATAAGAAGAAGAAATAAGGTACATAAAATAATGAATCCGCTCGACAAGGAAGAGTGGACCCCTTCGGATAGGAAGAGGTTCAACGAGGCGATCTCCGAGATCGACTTCCGCCAGCCAAATTGGCTAGAGGAGCTCGCGCGGAGGTTTCCGACCAAGACCATGCGCCAACTTAGGGACCAATATGTCGACCACATCGTGGACATGCAATGTACATACATCGAGCGATCGACGCCACCGGAGTACGTGAACCCTGTCGACATGTTAGAGAACGATAACTTTGGCTTGCCAGTTACGGAGGAGGGAGAAGAATCGCAGTCCTTCGAAGCCGCATTGATGGAGGCCACAGGGAGGATGAGCGACGCAAAATCGCTGTCACCGCGGAGCTTAAATAAGTTAGTGAGTGAGCATTTAGGAATAGTAGGAGTAGACGCAGAGAAGGAAAAGGTAGCAGGACAATTTGGTGCAAGAGCATCCACTAAAGGAAAGCCTTGGACTGAGGAGGAGCATAGGTTTGCTACAATTCTTTTTTATTTCTTTTTTTCTTTACTTCTTTTTGGTTTTCTATACATGAAATCTTAATTTGCAGGTATATATATATACATATACATATTGAGGTGATTAATATATATGGAGTTTTTCATGGTCTGATTCAACAAGGAAATTTTATTTTCTCACTAAATATTGTTTTTTCAACCTCTCTCTCTCTCTCTCTCTTTCTCTCAATAGCATGCATGTAGAATTGAGTAATCAAGATCATGTGAAAACTCTAAAGAATTAACAATATGCTGGAAATTTGTGAGAAAACAATCATCCATGTGTTTGCTTGAACATTTTTTATGAAATAGTTGGCACTTTCCTTTCTCAAGTTTATTAGTTAAACTTTAATTTTTGCATTATGATAACAATAATAAATCTAGGCTGAAATTTATTCTGTCATCAAATTTAGCCATTATATATTAAGAAGTCTCATATATAATATTATGATTCCATATAGATTGAACATGCATCAACTCGAATGAAGTTGATGCGAATTAAGTTTTTTATACTTGATCACTTGCCATGAAAAGAAAACGAAGTATGAGAATTGTCGGTTTTGTTAATCTAATTATAAATTTTGCATTTTGTATAAAGTGTAACATCCTATAAATTTTGCGTACTTTGCACTTATGATCATAACACTATATATGAAATGCATGTACCATAGTGTATACATGTTCTATTAACAATATAGTTAAGTAGAGATAAAAGATATATGAAGGATGTAATAATTGAATCTTTTTATTTATTTTCACATATATATGACCAACTTTTTTCATATTATGTTTCTATATCTAGTGTATGCAACATGCAGGGTGTTCTTTTCCTATATATCTACTTACAGAAGTTTCTTATTATACATAAGTTTCAGCTGACATGTTTCTTTTGTAGTTAACATCGAAACCAAATGCCAACAAATAAGAGAATGAACACTTTCACCTCATTGTCGTTTTATGTCGCGACGACTATGACACAACTGTCCTAAATCTCAAATGGCGGGACAGTAGCAATGGAACGACGCATTGCCAGTAGCATGTTGGAATAATTCAGCATGACAAACAAGATCTGTTTTCCAACTACATAGTTTTCGCCAAATGCATGCGTATATAAGCACGCGACATGCGATCCACACTTTGAAGATGGCATAATATTAAAGCAATCACTACAACAAAATTAGGTTATAGGGACACATGTTTATGATACTTTTATATAAGTGTCATATCTATATTCCATCTATATCCAAAATTAGGTTATAGGGATACATTACAAAAATGTGTCGCTATAAACCCTAGCGACGGCACATATAGCAACACTTATAATAAGTGTCGGTATTTTTGTCAGCGATACTTTTTTTTAGATTTTAGAAATATTTAAAAATATCGCTATAGCCTAATTTTGTTGTAGTGAATATGCTTAGAATATGAATATATATATATAATGAAGTATAAGTATATATATTGAAAAACATCCCCTCACATGCACTAGTTGGTATCACTAACAGAACTTTTCCTTTTTCATTATACTTACTATATAAAATGTAAGTTTTATTTGAAATAAAAACACCCGCCCTGAAGTGCACAATTGAAATTATGTCAAATTAAGCAAGAGAGGTCTTATTTCTGATCGTGTATAAGATATATAAAGACATAATAAGGATGATTGGCACAGTTAGCTTTTCAAATTATCACCTACTCGGATGAATGCGATGAATACACGAACTTATTAACAAGTCTATTATGTAAAAAAATCAACAATTAATCGGTATTTTTTTTTCTTCCTGTTCAAATAATAGAACTTAATTATAGGGCCATGCTCCAACAATTTGTCAAAAGAGAGAAAAACAAAATAGATATGTATAAGTATGTATATGCACTTTCTCATATTCATCTAGCTAGTCTTGTTTTTGACAGGTTATTCCTGATTGGTTTAAGTGTGCATGGGAGAGGTGAATGGAGGACCATAGCCAAGAACTTTGTCACCACAAGAACACCAACTCAAGTGGCTAGCCATGCTCAAAAGTACTATAACAGGCAACTGGTGTTAAAGGACAAGCGTCGACATAGCATACATGACATCAGAAACATGGAGGACGATATCGAGGCTGCCTTAGAGAAAAGCTTATGTGAACTGGTAAGGCCGACGAAAACTTATAGTGCCACTAAAACTAACCAAGAAAAGCCAACATCGAGCGCAACAACGACTCAACGCGTCGATTCGTTGTCCCTTGCACCGATTGGAGAAACTACTCTTTCGGAGAAATTGGTTCGCGACGGTAATTTCTTATCTGATGACGTGATGGTTCAATCGCCTTTCGATACTTATATTGATCAGGGTTCTTCAAGCATGTGGCCCTTTTGATGGTCACACAAGCTCAGAGGAATTAAGAATAAACTGGTTGATTTACCTCTGTATAATATTATACATATGATACTGAACAATATTTTAATATTCTTATGTTTTACCAGTAATGTACTTTGCTTGTGAACATCAAGGTGTATTAGTATATACCAATAGTACTTAATTAAAAAGCTTTGTTGAAAAGTTTCTGAGTTTTCCTTTATTTACAATTGATTCCTATAATTTTGATTCATATACAACTTCATCATGCATGCATTGCCTTGAACAATTAAGGAATGACACAGGTTAAATAAAGTAATTGGCAGAACATTAATTTTCAAATTTATTACATTAACAGGGTAAATTAATCAATTGATGAGAGTATTGTTGGTTTGGTTTTGAACCATATTTAATTACAGTAGGACATTTTTATATATTTGGATCATGACCACCCATAGAAGGATGTATATATGTCTCTGACTCTCTGCAAATTATGTAATAACCATTAGAGACAATTGGAGCAGGATTTCTAGTACTCCCTGTGGATAGAGAGAAGGCACTATCATTTTAGAATGAAAATTTAGTAGAAAAAAGAAAGAAAGAGAGAGAGAGAGAGAGGCAATGACTTTTGATAAAAAAAAAAAAAATTCTTATGCTTTTTCAAAAGTGCAGAAAAAAAAAAACATACATACTTTTCTTAATTTCTTTTCTTTGTATTATTTATACGAGAGAATATATATATATATAGAGAGAGAGAGAGTTCGGCTACTATGCTATCGATAGCATTAAGCATTTGGTACTATCAAGTTTTCCACCGTTAGATCCATCCCTTAGATCATTTTCATCTTTTAGATTATACTATTTTTCCAACCACCCACTAAATCTTAGAGATCATTATCATCCTAACCGCGCATTCCTTCATCCAAGAGTTATATATATATATATATATATATATATATATATATATATATATATATATATATATATATATATATAGTCTGGCTGGAATACTATCGATAGCACCAAGTAATTGGTGCTACCAAGTTTTCAGTCCTTAGATGAAAGGATGTGCGGTTGAGATTGTAGTGGTCCCCTAGAATCTTTACTATTCAACCAACTACCCACTAAACTCTAGGAGACCACTATCATCCTAACTGCACATCTCTTAATTTAATGGCCAAAAAATTGGTAGCACAAATGACTTGGTGCTATCGATAGTTGTTAGGACTAAATTTTTCGCCGCACAACAAAGCAGCACGTGGCGCTCACCATCAGTTGAAATCATTAGCCGATGAGAGAGAAGGGCAACCGAAGAGGGGCCCGCGTCCAGATACGTACGGATCGATTTCAGTCGAAACACAGCACGTTACGTTCGCACTCGGCTGAAGGTATTAGCCGACAGAAGAATAACCGACAAATAGAGTAACGCCTCGGTTTCGGCCGTTATCGGACCACCCCAGTTTAGCGACGAGGAAGAGTGCTAGAAACGAGAAGGAAAAGATCTTGAAAGGAAAGAATGCGAGATTTAAGAGCGAATCTCGCAACCAACCCAAAACGGCAAGCGGTGTCCAGGATTAGAAGGTGTCGAGAATTCCGTTCCGGCGCAACAACCAAGGGGATGAACTTAGACGGGAAACGGCTGCTATCCTGAGAAGAATAAACGACTCGAAAGGAAGTCGTTAAGGATATCGTATGATCCTCCCCTAATTACGCCGATAATTCAAAATCCAAATCAGCGCCCAATAACTATGGTTCGAGATATGTATAAATACCCGAACCATCGAAGAGATCGGGATCCGGCAACCTCGTAAGCCCAGTACCACCCCAACTCTTCATTTATTTAGGAGTAGGAGTAACTTAACTTCTTTTTTTTTTTTTTTTACTGCTTTCCTAGGAGTAGGCTTAATTAACCATTCTATTCTTTTTTCCACTTGTATTCCATTCTTTTTATCAATATAAAGTGTAAACCGATCATTTAGTCGTGTCTTTATTTTATTGTTTTTTGTATTTAGAGTGTAAACCAATCCCTTGGTCGTGTCTTTATTTGTCTCTTTGCGCTTTAACGATATAATCGACTCATCAGTCGTACATTTTCCCATTAACGGTTCGATTCATCTAAGTCGAAACCAGCGATCCCTCTCTAGCTCCGCAAACCCGCTTCGGCAGTCACCGGTCGTTTGCGGTTGCGGGGAGTTACCAGAGGAGAACCCAGCCGAGTGGATCCCTCCTCGGCCCGATTGCTTGATTGTTGGCACACGGCGCACTTATATATATATATATATATATATATATATATATATATATATATATATTTATATATATATATATATATATATATATATATATATATATATATATAGAGAGAGAGAGAGAGAGAGAGAGAGAGATAATAGCACTAAGCACTTGGTGTTATCAAGATTTCCGTCGTTAGATCTAACCTTTTGACCATTTCTGCACCTTAGATCATACTATTCCACCAACGATCTACTAAACCCTAGGGGACTAGTATCATTCTAACCGCATATTTTTTTATTCAAATGTCAAAAACCTAATAGTACCAATGACTTTATACTATTAGTAGTATAGTAACCTAATTATATATATATATATATATATATATATATATATACTACCAAGTTTTTTTTCTCTTGGATTTACCCCTTTGATATAACGGAGGGGACCAACTATCATCTAACTTTTTGATCATTTTCATCTCTTAAATTATATTATTTTTTCAACCATCCACTAAATCCAAGGGGCCTACTATCATCCTAACCGCACATCTCTTAATTCAAGAGTTTAAAATTTAATAATAATACAAATGACTTGGTCTATATATATATATATATATATATATATATATATATATATATATATATATATATATAGAGAGAGAGAGAGAGAGAGAGAGAGAGAGAGAGAGTACAGCTTATATGTTTTTAAAAGCACAAGCCAATCCATATTTGTGAATTTTTTACTATTGAATTTGTATTGGAATTTGTGTTTTTGTAAAGTCAACTAAAGAGAGAGAAAGATAAAGTAAAAAACACAAATCTTAATACAAATTCAATGGTAAAAAATTTACAAGTATAAATATACTTATCCTTTTAAAAGCATATAAGCTCTACTCTCTCTCTCTCTCTCTCTCTCTCTCTCCTCTCTCTCTCTCTCTCTCTCTCTCTCTCTCTCTCTCTCTCTCTCTCTCTCTCTTTATATATATATATATATATATATATAAAGAGAGAGAGTAGAGTTTTTATACTTTCAAAAGTATAAACCCAACTATACTTGTGAATTTTTTATTATTGAATTTGTATTGAGATTTGTGCTATTGTACTTTCTTTTTCTCTCTTTTTAGTTGACTTTACAATATAATAAATCTCAATGCAAATTCAATGGTAAAAACTTCACAAACTAAGTCATTGGTACTTGTTAGTTTTTAGCCCTCGGATGTAGAAATTTACTGTTAGAAGGATAATGATTCTTTATGATTTAGTGGGTAATTTGTGAAATAGTATGATCTAATATATATATATATATATATATATATATATATATATATATATATATATATATATATATATATATATATATATATATATATAGTACAAGTTATATACTCTCAAAAACACAAATCAAAATATGCTTGTGAAATTTTTACCATTGGATTTGTATTGGGATTTGTGCTTTTGTAAAGTCAACTAAAGAGAGAGAAAAAAAAAGAAGTAAATAGCATAAATTTCAATACAAATCCAAGGATAAAAAATTCACAAGCATAATTAGAATTGTACTTTTAGAGTATATAAGCTCTACTCAATATATATATATATATATATATATATTCTTTGGCTTTTTTTTTGTTTTTTCTTCTTTTGAAGATAAACCATTCCATCTATACGTTATAAATAAATGAATGAAAATATGTTAGGCCTTTTTCTCGGACCCAGCTACGGATGCTAATGGGCTGCAACGTGGGCGGAATTTCTCATTACGCAGAGCACGCTACTAGTCCAGATTCTAAAATATGGAAGTTAACAACAAAGGCTAAGAATGGGCTCTCACTTCTTGTTACAATCAAATTCGTGGAGGCCCATTTCAATGTACACTGTACGATATAATATTTTTTACCATGTGACTATTTAGATAAAGGGATAATTGCCTGTGTACCCCTGAAATATGAAGAAATATCTGATTTACCCCTCTTATTTTTTTCTTTCCAATATACCCTTCATACGTTCCACCGTTATTAAAAATACCCTTACCGTTTCCCTTTGTTAAGTTAACTAGGGTTAAACTAGAGTTAAATAATAATCGGAGTTGAAAACTATCAGATATACCTATTTTGTCCGGGTTTAGGGTTTAGGATTTTTTAGGGTTTTAGGGTTTAGGGTTTAAGGTTTTAGGGTTTAGGGTTTAGGATTTTTTAGGGTTCTAGGGTTTAGGGTTTAGAGTTGTAGGGTTTAGGGTTTAGGGTTTTTTAGGGTTTTAGGGTTTAGGGTTTTAGGGTTTAGGGTTTAGGGTTTTAGGGTTTAGGGTTTAGGGTTTTAGGGTTTAGGGGTTTAGGGTTTTAGGGTTTTAGGGTTTAGGGTATATTTGAAAAGGCAAAATAGTAATTACACACAGATAACGGCAGTTCCAAACGGTACGCTAAGAGAGTTTAACTTCAGGGGTATTTTGGAAAGAAGTTGGAACATAAGAAGGGTAGTTTTAATATTAGCCTTCTAAGAGAGGTAAATCTGAAAACAGAAAAATTTTTAGGAGTATGTAGAAAATTACCCCTTAGATAAACTCTAATTTAAAGGCCAATAAACCTACCCATCTATAACTTCTTTTTTTTTTTCTTTCACGGATGTTGCTATATATACATTACATTATCTCATTCATGAATATTGAATACAAACTCCCCTCAGTTTATTCTCCACACAACAATACAAGAAATAAAAAAGCTCTCTCATTATAACCACAAACTAAATTTCAAACTTGAGAGTAGATATATGGGATACTATTCATGAATATTATTATTGTTCAGGTAACTTCACGTCCGGATTTCGCATGGGCTTGAGCCACATATCAGCCATCACTCTGGATGACATGCTCCACACCACATCCTTCCCGCCCTTGGCCTGCGCCGCCCTCCCCTTCTTCCCGCCGGCCCCCTTCCCCAAACCGTAAGCCACCAGCCACTGCATCGCCGTCAGCCTTTGCCGCTCTCCGTCCCACCGCCCTCCTCTTCCTGCTCTCAGCTTCAAACCTCCGACGTGCAGACTGCCCACTTTGAACCTCCCTTCTTCATCGTTTCCCTCCCCCGCTCTCGCCGCCTGGATCACCGCTATCGTAGGCGCCCCCACCGTCTCGTACCGCCGAAGCGGATCCCTTAACTGAACCGCCACCAACACCGTCGCCGCGTCGGCTCCGGCACAAACACTCCCCCACTCTTCCGGCGGTGCCGCCGAATCGAGCGGGTGGTCGTTGGATTGCTGCTTGTTCATGAGCGGTGAGACGTCGAACGGAGCCTGCTCTTCGGCCATCTCCGCCTGAATCTTCAACGCTTCGATCGCCATGGCCTCGATCTTCTGCAAAGAGAAGGCTAGTATCTCCTCGACGAGCACCGGCTCCTCCCGAACGTTCCAGATCCCCGTCAGGATCCTCTCTTTCCGCCCATCACTCAACGCCGCGGCCATCGTCTTGAGCGCCGCGACCGACTTCGCCGCGCTGGAGCTGGCGCCTAATTCCTTGCTCCGCCCGCTGATGATCGCCGACGCCATGCCTTCGAACGCGATCTGCTCGGCCGTTTTCCCCGTCAGCTCGTCCATCGCGGCCAGCGCGCTGAGCTTCGAGCTCAACTCGTCAGAACCGACAGTGGCCAGCCGCTGAAACAGCTCGAATCCGCTCGACGCCTGCTGATCGGCGAGGACGAATGGCTTAGACAGCTGCATCGCGAGTTTCGGAGGATCCTTCCTCGCGACCTCCGCGTCGAACGGATTCGTAGCGGCTAAGAAACCGCCGTCCCTCGTCTGAACCACGGAGCCCAGTCCTTTTCCTAGGTCCGAAATATAGGCGCCGGATTCAGCTTCCGAACCGGCTTTCGTGCCGATTTTCGACGGAGAAAAGCGGTCTGCCATGTCGAATTCCGCATCCTTCGAGCCCTCGAGCTCGAGCATTTGGAGGAACTCTCTAGTCACGGTCTCTTCCTCCGCATCCAGCTGTTGTAATTCGTCATTGTCGTTGTCGTCGTCGTCATCTTGCGCCACAGTCTCGGCGGCGTGCGAATTTGCTTGGTCTCTAATCATCATCGACTCCAGCGCGTTGATTTGCTTCGCGATCGCGTCGAGCTCCGTCAGCCGGGTCAGGTGCGCGCTGTCGTGCACCACTTCCTTCACGACTTCGCTCGACGCCGAAGCCGTGTCGGCGTTCTCCGCAGGCTCTGCCGCCTCGCCTTCTTCTGCCTCGCCTTCTTTGTCTTCTTGAATTTCTACCCCCTTATCGACGATGTCGAATTCTAGCAAGTCCACATCGTCCTTCGGCTCCGGCTTGTGAGCAGGTGAAGGGCTGGACTCCGGTGGGCCCAATTCGTCGAGGCTGAACTCGTCGATCCCCTTGAGGTCGACGATATTCACAGACAGATGCTTCGTCGTCGGCGTCGACGAAGGCTCCGACCGCGTGATCTTCGGGCTGGCTACGCTGAACGAGGATTTCGACTGCTTCCGCGCGAAGGAGAAGGACAGCGACGAGTCCTTCCCCTTGCTGCTCGACTTCGCGGCCTCAGCCTGCTGGTTGTAGATCCCCACCCCGGCATCCTCCATGATCTGAAATCCTAGTTTGAGCACCAATTCCCCGCCCTTCGCCTTCCCGACGAGCGGAAACGCCACGTCCCACTGCCGGACACGGGTCCCCTCGAGGCTTTTATCCATGGACTCCTTCACCAGCGAGCTCAGGTCCACCGTGCTCCTCCCGAAGTCGAGCTCCGGCGCGTCGATCGCCACGGCCGAGATAACGAACGGCCGCGGCTCCAGCTTCAGCGGCTTCCCCGTGCAGTAGACGTGGCAGCGGACAAAGAGCGTCTCCTCGAAGTCGGCAGACCCCTGCAGGACCCGCGCGGGCATCGTCTGCACGGCGCCGTCCTTGGTCTCCTTCTTACGGACGGAGACCGATAGGCGGAGCCCATTCATCGATGCCGGGAGGCCCTGTACGGCGACGACCTCGACCGAGAACAAGCACCCAAGGCGCTGCATCCTAATGTGCGACAACACACGCATCGGCTTCCAATTCCATATCCCTTTCTTCTCTCCCACAGAAGCTGGCTCCGCCACCGCCACCGCCACCGCCGCACTTGTGGCGGTGTGTTGGAGTGGGTGGTGGCCGTCGTCGTCGTCGTCGTCGTGGTGCTGAGACTTGGGGTGGGAGCGCCATGGGGACATGGACAAGCGGCGGGAGCGGTGGCGGGACTCCGTGCGGGGCTTGTCAGCATCGGCGGCATCGGAGCGGGGGAGGGCGAAGGAGGCGGTGCGGCGGGAGGTGTGGGCTTTGTAAAGGGAGTGGCTCAGCGAGTCCAGCTCCTGCAAAATCTGAGAGCTGTCCTTCCGATCGGCCATGGATGACATAGAGATCTTTATTTGCTGGTACTAAGAAAACAAGTTCAATTTTGTGGACTCTACGAGGTTGTGTTGCTATAAAAAGATAAGAGTGTTTGAGAAGAGTTTTGGGTTTATGGCTCAGGAGGTGCCATGGCCCATGAGCACAAAGTGTGGGTCTTTTTGGATGGATTTGTCATTTGTGTAGTGGAACGAATGGAGGAGAGGAGAGTAGGGTTTTGGAATAATATGACTATATGTTATCTTATATGTGAATGGAAAGAGAGACAGGTTGGAATTTATGGTTGATGCCTGTTTCTTTGGCGACAAAGGAAGTTGAGAAGGACCCTTTTTTTTGTTTTTTTAATTTTTTTCCAAACTTCCATTTCAAATGGTACAGGGGAATTTATTTCATGTTGGTCCACCTCCTATCTGTTTACTTTCTATCTTATATCTTATATTTTAATTTAATCTATCTAATGTGCTGCAGTGTTCGATTACTGAATCAAAAAATAATTATGTAGAAAAATCTTGCACACGAAAGTGTTTTTTGCTGCTCATCAATGATAAAAATGTGGCATGTTATCTGACATGTAATTTGCCATAAGAGTTAAGAAGCAGAGGATTTACAAACTTCGTTTGGATAAAAGAACAAATATTTTCTAATAAAAAGCTTTATATTGGATTTCTCTATTTCTGTTGACTATATATTTAAATTATTAGTTTTAAATTAATTTTTGTAGCCTCTAATGCCCTGAAGGTATTCCGGAAGGTCCACAAGGACTTCTGAAAATACGAAGATTCCTTAATTGATGTGTATTAAATGAGTCGGCTTCGCTTGAAAAGCGAAATAGTTTTTATGTTCATTTTACTTTAACGGTCTGCGCCCGACAAAATCAAGTCGCATTCTTTTTCGTTGTAATTCATTTTTTGCTATTAATAAAATATCGATTGTTTGTGCTCATTTGCAGAACCATCGTGTGTTTTTTTCTTGATTCTCGTTCGACACAATTTGCAAAATTATACCTCGCAACGGTTTTGACTGGCTCGTCCGTGCAGATGACGGACAAGCGCCGCACGGATTTCGTCAAGCGATTCTAACTCCGTTACAAATACTCATTTCCCACTATTGCAAAAGTAAACTATAAGCTAGGCCTTACTTTAAAACTAAAAAAAAAATAATAAAATATTATTTATATATTCCAAATATATATATATAATACACACTCTTATTATAAAATTTTTAGTATTGAAAAAAAAAAAAAAAAAAAAAAAGGAAGGAGGAAGATAAAACAAGTAGTGTCTATTTAAAAAGCTCAAAACTGCTCAAAAGATGACCAGGAGTCCAGGACTGCTACTACTCTACAACAGCAACTGGGCCTATGTGAATGTAGGCTTAGCCATTCAGCCCAATCTACACAACTACCAAATAAAATTCAGCCAAGATTCTTCTAGTTGCTACAAATCCTGAAGTGATTGATTTGATGGTGGTTTCTCTTTTGCAGTTTTAATAGTGGGTTCTCTTGGAATCATCTATGAATTGCCAAACAAGGACAGAAAATGAAGGAACTGGGAAGCTTCAGACTCTACCCCCTCAAGTTCCTCATGGAATTGGAATAAATGAGTTGTGTTTGGGTGTTGTTGATAAATTATGGGCATTTACATGTTTATGGTTTGTTTGGTGGCCATATTATAGATTATAGAATTGCTCGGCGAAACTTCGTTCGAGTATTGTGTTTATGGGAAGCGCTATATTGAGATTGAGATCTCCTTCGTAGCTTTTTTTTCGCCTTGAAGCGAAAAGAAAGTTTTTTAAATTGAAACTTTCGACTTTTAGGGTTCAGAATCTCATTTTATCTTTTGCAGGAGCACTCGAACATACCCACAGGAACTCATGTTACTGGGCCTGAATTTGGCCCTAGATCTAAATGTCTGGTTTAAGTCAAACCGCCTGGTCCATGGTTGCTTATTGGGCCTTGACCAATTATGCCATGATTACTGCCACAAGAGTTTTAAAAAAAAATTAAAAGAGAGAAAAATTGAGTTCAAATTAATTACAATCTATAACTTCTAATTAAAATATGTTTGATAAAAAAATAAAATAATTAAATTTTGAACTTGAAATCTTATCATCCAAAATAAATCATTTATTAGCAACAATTTTCCTTTCAAAAATAAATAATAATAAATTTAAAATTAATGTTAAGTAAAACTTGGTGACAAGTTGGGGCAATTTACCAGCAACTTTAAATCGAGGTAGCACGTGGCTGGCCTTCGTATTTATTTATTTACGGCAAAGCATCTAAAAAAATGCAAATGGGATGGATTCGGGGAGGAGTCCCCATCTTTTAGTCCCATTTATTTATTATTTATTTATTATTATTTTTTTTTTGGGTCTCTATTTGTACTGCACTATTCGGAGCAATTTATTTTAAGGAAAATGCTAGATGTACATCCCAATTAGGGTGTACATCTTACCCCCACCCTAATTGAGATGTACATCTTAATTGGAAAATTCTTTTTGAAAAATGCTAGATGTACATCCCAATTGGGATGTACATCTTACACCCACCCCATTCTGGAGTTGGTGAATTCCACTCGTCCCATCGATGGGACGAGTGAAGGAATACCCACTCCAAGATGGGGTGGGTGTAGGATGTACACCCCATTTGGGGTGTACATATAGCACTTCTCATTATTTTTTTAGTTAATTAGAACGAATTTTTTATTTTTTGATTTGAGACGGAGCTCCAACAAACTCGATCCATTTGCATTCCTAACTCGACCTTCTTTTTCTAAAAAGACCGAAAATGGAAAGAAAAAAAAAAAGAAAAAAAAAAAGAGGAGAAATCGAGACCGCACGCTCGTCCGACGATCCGATCAATCCATTTTCCCCCGAGGAATCTCAACCGTCCGTTCCCTCCTATAAATAAACCACACCACCCCCGATCTCCCAGATCTCAAATCCTGTCTCCTTCTCTCTCCGCTGAGAAATTTTTGAGAAATTCTTGAGTTGCTTTCGAAAACCTAAAAAAGAAAAAATAAAAAAATAAACGCAACGAAGACGAATCAAAGGGGGTTCTCGCGTGTTCCAATCTTCGTCCTCCTCTCGATCCTTAATCTCGGGAACCCTAGGGACAGGGTTAGGGTTACGGCCAGGGTTCGCCGAGGGTCCGATCGTGGGTTTCGGTGGTTTTTCATCAACGGCCGATCCGTAGATCGCTGTCAAATTCCGCGATCTGAGGGATCTTCCTCGTTTCCCCTTATTTTTGCTAGGGTTAGGGTTTCGCCGATCTTCTGATTCCCTCTTGTTCTCGCAGTTGAATCGTGCTAGGGTTTCGTGGTAGGAGGGGGGAGGAGGGGGTCGACGATGAACGACCCGTCGCAGATGATGAATCGGAGCTTCGGGATGTGGCAGCCGCCGCAGCTGCCGCCGCTTCCGCCGCCGGACGATCCGATGGGGTTCCAAAACCCTAGGCCGGTGTTCGCTTCCGGCGCCGCCGCGGCGGGGCGCGCCAACTGGAAGGCCAAGAAGGCGGACAAGCGGCGCAAGGCGGCGGCGGCGGCGGCGGCGGGAGGCGGCTTGGAAGGCGTGGGGGGCGGCGTTGGAGGAGGAGGAGGAGGGTACAAGCCACCGACGCTGAACGAGCTCCAGTTCCAGAACCGGATGAAGACGCGGCGATTCTACCCGAGGAAGTACGCGCGGTTCGCGCCATTCGCGCCGCGGAACACGACGTCGTTCATCATCAGGGCGAAGAAGTCAGGGGGGATCGCGGAGCTCGTGTCGCCGTGCCCCGTGACCCCCGCGATCCTGCCCACGCCCAAGTTCTCGCCCTCGCGCGAGGGCGTGGTCGACATGGCCAAGGAGGAGTGGGGCGTCGACGGCTACGGCTCCATGAAGGGCCTCATCCGCCTCCGCAGCTCCCCCGGCCGCGGCGCCGACGACGACGACGCCGACGACGGTTCCAGCGGGAGCGACGTCGAGGAGCACCTCGAGGTCGAGCGCCGCCTCGACCACGACCTCAGCCGCTTCGAAATGGTCTACCCCGGAGGCGGCGGCGCCGTAGGGGGCGATGCTTACCTTCTAGAGAGCAGGATCGATGACCAGGATAGCCACATTGCGCAATTGGAGGAGGAGAATTTGACCCTCAAGGAGAGGCTCTTCTTGATGGAGAGGGAGATGGGGGATCTGCGGAGGCGGCTCCGGCTTATCGAGAAGAATCTGAACGTCAAGAACAGCAGCAGCACCGACGATGTCGGCGGCGGCGGCGGCGGCGGCGATGGCGACGGCAACAATGAGGAGAGCAATAGGAACGATGCGGTGATCGAGGAGACGCCGGAGAATGACGGCGGAGGCGACGTGTGCTCGGAGAAGAGCGCGGGAGACTGCGAGGACGGCAGCGGCGGCAACAACGGCAGCAGCACGCCGATGAGGGAGTAGATTGATAGATGAAGGGATCAAAAGAAGTGGTTTGTAAATATTTGTTTTGGTATTTTTAGGAAAAGACCACCCGAATATGAACAATTTGCCCTTAATTTCTGTAATTTGAACATGCAGATTTATCATCTTCCTGCAATTAAATCCATGGTGTGATGTATATTTGATCGATTGAACCGAACCGATCGACCATGGATTGCCAAATAGAGATGTCCTTTTCTTTTTTAATTATGTGCCCCATGTGGATTGTTTTTAGTTGCCAAGTTTCTTTCATTACGTGGAAATGTATTATGGGCTAGCCAACATCCAATTTGATAGTGCAGAGTAATAATCGCGAGTGCTCCATTTTCTAATGCAAAGGATGTACCTAAGTACCAACAACTAAGTTGTAGTTCAAAAAAACCTGTTTAAATTTATGCAAAAGGTATGTAGGAAATGATTCATGCGGAGCATATATATATATATATACCTATATAACCTTTAAATCAATCCCCACTCACATGATAATAATAGCAATCACAAAAACAGAATTATTGCGCCGCACAACTGATCAAATGATAACTTCTCTCAACATTCAACAATGAGGTACGCCGAGCTCGCTGTGTAAGATTCTTCGCATAAGCATGGGTACAAGAGCATACATGAATGTAACATGTGTGGGCACGGCGCATGGTGTCCTCACCTTGTTCAAATTCCGGGAAATATGGAAATAGCTATGGTGGTCCCTCTGCACAGAGCTCTTAACATTACAATTTATCAAACATTCTGAAAAAAAAATGAAACAAAAAGTACTAATCTTGCCGAGCTTTTATAAAATTCGTTCTTTAACATTCCTGAGCGCTATTTTCTTCATTTATTTACCGCTAAGAAATCTTCTGTTTTATTCAGCTTCCCACCTTCGCCCATTATACTGCAACTAATTGATGTTCGAAGCTCTTCATAGTTTAATATATATATATCGACGGAATCCTGTCAACACATAACAGTTCATTTTCTTCTAAGGAAAAGTTGAGAGAAGAAAACATTGGTAATGCATGCATCTCTTATTTTCTTTTTTTTTTATGGAGTATAGTGGTTAAGCATTTAGTATAAGAAAAAGCATACTTCAGAATTAGGGTTTAAAAAACGGGACCTGATGGTTCAGGCACGGTTTGTACGCCTTCCAACTTGAAGAGCAAGCTCGGTATCTATTTTTAGCGAGATGTCCAGCGCTTTGACGGAATGTGTTAATGCTCCACTGAAATAAAGCAAGCATAACAGTTAGAAGAATGGTACTCACTACTAAGAACTGCAGTAAATTTTGTATTAATTGAATAATAAGAGAGAGCCTAATTGCTTTTGCAAGTTCATAATCACTATGAGCATACAGTAAAAACTTCATGTCAAGTAAAGAGTAAAAAAAAGTTCACAATATAGGGTGTAGTCAAGGACAATGGCTCACATAAAAGTCAAAAGAATACCTAGATACGGGAAGAGAAATCTTCTACTAATATCTAAGTTACAACTTCAACTATTGAGGCATAGCTCGAATAGAATATTCCTGCTACTACATTCCGAGAATGATAGATTTAAGAGTCTTTCGATTGATTTTTATCGTATAAGAAAAAGGAGATACTGGTACCTGGATATATAGGTTACTCCAGTGTCTCCAATCTTCTTCACTGTATCAATTGTAACATTTCCAGATGCCTGTCATCATAAGGTATAGAGAGCAATTTACTCTATGCGCAACAAATTTGTGACCGAGCTCATCTTACTTTTTACCACTACGGTAAATTCTTGCACTCTTGGTGGGTAGCTTGGCAGTTTAAATTTCTTTAGTTATAACTTCACGGCAGTGAAAGCCTATATTGCGATAAGGGAACTAAGGTACCAACAAAGAAAGTTCTTAGGCCTATCAATCAACTACGACCCAGAGGAATTGTTCATGCGCTGCAATCCAACTGAATCTGTGGTCAGGAGGTTCATAACTGACTATCCAGTAGCCACTAGCTATCCACCAATTCACAAGAACAAGTATAACCAAGCTCACAAGCTTATGATGAGTCTTATCAAAATAATAAACTAATGTAAGAGCCAGCTACCTCAGTCTCAAATCTCCCATTTATCAACCGAATTGCATCTTTAAGCATTGAAACATCTACATCCCCATTTGGAAGAGGGACAACCATATTGTCCAGCATTATTCGGGTCAACGCAGTCTTATTTTCGGTTGCATATTGCAAAACCTCTTTCACTTCTTCTTGTGTCCTGGTTTCAACCTGATCTTCCAACATAATTGGAGTACAGATAATTGCCAGCACACGGACATGTCAAATGGTGAAGATATACCACAACTAAAAATTATTAGCAGGACATGCTAACATATTAAGGGTACAACATTACATCTACCAATCAATACCTCAACAGGAATAGTTAACTTGTTTTGCTCCAAGAATTGGTCTACTGACTTCAGTGCATTTGTAACACCTCCGGCAACAGATATATGATTATCCTTTATCATTACCATATCAAATAAACCAAGCCTGTGATTATTTCCGCCGCCTATCAGTACCTACTTATGGTGAGTGATTAAAACAGTTAGCATAAGAAGAACAAAAGGAAACAAGAAAAATAATAAAGATGTCACAGCACAAGTAAGAGAAATGAGAACAACCGCCCACTTATCCACCAAGCGTAAGCCTGGAGCAGTTTTCCTCGTCTCCAAGATGCATGCAGGATGTGCAGCATCAGACATAGCCTGAAAAAAATGAAGAGCTCATTATCCTATATGATGCATAGAAGCAACAAGACAAAAATATGGATAAATAACTGCCCTCGAACATAAAAGAAAATTTATTATGTCTCAGTTGGGGTTGTAACAAGATAACATTTTGCCTCAGGAAATGGAGTCGTTAACAACTTTTTGGAGTATAATAGAGAAAGAGGATGACAATATTGATGAATGGAACACAAAAACAAGCAAAGGTCCTAGCATAAGGAATGTCAAATGTGTTGGTGGAGATATGTACTGGACAAAAAAATAGAACAATAAATGAGTAGCTAATGATTTGTCTAGCCTTGTTTATCTTTTTGCCTTTGTTTTTGCTTTTTGTTCACAATAAATCAAACAACATAGACCTATGTGCCTTGGGAGGAAAAGAAAACATAAAGTGACAAACAAGCAACAATATTTTTTTTCCATTTTCGTTTTTTGTGTGTGCTATCAGAAGCAATATGCACTAAAGATATTATTTTGCTTGCACTGGTATGAGAAAAAACAAGTCTTATGTACTAACTACCAAAATTATGAGTACGGATATTCCACCGTTGAGTTGCATCTAAAGTCATGTCATCTATCAACTGAAAGAGCATTCATGTCCGCATGGATAATATTTTGCAGAGAATACAAAAACACCTGGTTCAGAAAATAGAAGATTAAACAAACGAAACCTAACAAGGAGATAATTTTATGATCAGAGGGCGAAATTTTCAATTTACTGTTTACTAGCTAGTAAAATTTTTGAGACTTCTTAGGAAGAATTATCAACGAGAACAAGGGCCACAGAAGGCGCAAATAAGTTTAACCTACCTGGTTACAGATAAAGAAGAAAGACGAATACCTACCCTGTAAGACCTGCTTTAATGAACAGCCCTATACCAAATTATCATCTCGTTTCATTTGTGTATAATAAGGAAATACAACACATAACAAGGAATTTGTGCATTTGAATGATCAGTGCATACAGCAAAGTACTCAAGGCATAATCACCTTTGTTAATGTTGCTATTCCACTCATTCTCTGCATAAAGTTGAGTACAACCCTTTCAGCAACAATAATGTTCCGCGCACATCCTACACAAGTGAAACAAATAGAAGAAAGAAACATTAAATAACATATTATAAAATTCAATTAAAAATTAAGCTAACTTATCTCTAAAACATTTTTACCGTACACTTTCCCAAATTGCAATCCTTTATGAACGTAATTTCCATCCTTTGCAGACCATTCAACCTATCAAACACTTTCCTGATTATTATGAAGATAAAAACTTCATCAAATTAGAGTACAACAAGAAACCACGGAGATGAGTGTTACCTTTAGTGACGGATCAACCTCATTAAAGATCATCTCTGCAAGGGAAGTTCCTGCGATGACCCCATCCTCCTTCGCAATGAAAGTGGCTTCAGCTTTTACATCAATTGGGATTGTTGCGAGACAAGTTACATCCCCTGCCTCCATAAAGAAAAAGAGAAAAAAAAAAAGAAAAAGAAAACTGGTCAGAAACCATTCTCAAAACTTTTATGTTCGCGAATAGAATATTTATAGAATAAGCATCAATTTGCAGATGAGACAAGTTACAGAAACTTTTTATAGCATCAAAATATGCAACATATGTATAATTGCACTATGT
The DNA here is from genome assembly GCA_029204045.2 of Tillandsia leiboldiana. Taxonomy (NCBI): domain Eukaryota; kingdom Viridiplantae; phylum Streptophyta; class Magnoliopsida; order Poales; family Bromeliaceae; genus Tillandsia; species Tillandsia leiboldiana. The sequence goes on from CM055071.1 coordinate 2,819,474, forward strand.
ATTTTTTGCGAAGGATAATCTATAGTACTTAGAAATTCTGAAAAAAAATGTGAAAAATCTTACATGGACAATAATAACACGATTTGAAATAGATACCCTAACTTCAAAAGTTTTGCTTCCATTCTACTACGCAACCTCAAGCAACAACGAGAAAATTCCATCAAAAATGTTACAAACACTGTAATGAAGTATAATCAAAACCTTGAAAATTTTCGAAGTTGAAGCATCAATTCCAATCAATTTTCAACCTGAAAATTCCCAAACTTCCATATGGCCACCACAATTTATAACATTACTAATCAAAAAATAAAGAAGAAACTGCTCAACCAAGAGAATTGCTTAAAATAGATAGAGAGCGAATCGCACCTCGATCACCGGCGTCTTCGGAGAGAGCTAGAGCGACAACGGCCCTGAGGTCGTACGTGGGGTGCAATGGCGGGTTCACCACCGCCGACACCGCCACGGCGCTAGGGTTTCGAGTCCCCGACGCGGCCATGGAAACGATCCGACGCCTAAATCTACACGAGGAGCAACGAGATCAGGGGAACTTGGAAGTGGAAGGGGGAAATTTGGGGTGAGGAGTTGGATTTTTACACCCACCTGAGAATCGGAAGAGACGAAGCGCCTGGAGAAGGGGATGGGAGGAGGGAGGAGATTAGGGTTTCTGCGGAGAAGAGGTGGGGGAGGAGAGAGGAGGAGGAGGAGATCGAGATTAGGGGCATCGAGGAGCGAAGGGGTTTTTTTTTTTTAAAAAAAAAAAAAAAAAAAAGAGTAATGGAGAGAGAGAGAGAGAGAGAGAGAGAGAGAGTGCAGGCACTCCAGCGAGATATGAGTTCGCGCGCCGTCAAGACGGCGCACTTAGCGATACAAATGGATTCGGATTGATGGAACGGATTCGGGTTGATGGAACACCTGCTGCCTGTAGGGATGTCAATTAGTATTAAAAAAATTTTCGGATTGATGGAACGGATTTATTTGATATTAAATGAATATGAATATAAAAAATAAAAATTCGATGAATTTGAATTTGGATATGAATTTTAATTATAGCTGATCCGAATTCGAACCTGACCCGAACCCGAATTAATTTTACCTTATATAATATATATGTATATAAATATTTGATATTATATTTAAATTTATATTTTAAAAATTTAAATTGAATATAATATATTTTGAAATATTGTAAAGAAAAAATAATAATTATTTCGGATTTGAATTTTTGGGTTCGGGTTCGGATTCGGATTTTAAATTTTTGGTCGGGTTCAAATTTGAATATGAATTTTTAAAATTCGTCGGATTCGGGTTCGGATTCGGATTTGGTAGTCGGGTTCGAGTTCGAGTTCGAATTCGAATTTTTAAAAATATGTTCCGAATCCGATCCGTTGACATTCCTATCTGCCTTCTGAAAAAGACAAGAATACTAAATATAAAAAAATATAATTTATTGTAAATTTATTTATTAAGTTAATAGTGCAAAAGGTGAAATAATAATAATATTATTTTTTATTTATTAAAAATTTGCTGTCGTTTTTATTAGTCTATAATTGAGCAATAAATTAGTATCAAAAATAAAATTAAAATCAATTCATTTCGAACTATTTATATTAAACTTTTATTTTATTTAAAAACTATAATTTTTTTATACTTTAAATATTTTTAAAATATTAGTATTTAAACATATTTAATTAATTATTTGATGAATGTAAAATTAATACGCCCAGCAGATGAAAAAATTTTACAAGTATTTTATTAAAATTTTATTTTGGTAATTTTGTTTTAGTTGGTTGTTTGGTTTCCCGTCCATTTTTATTATTTATTTTTTATTTATTTTATTTTTAATTAAAAAAAATAAATTTACTAAAATAGCATAATTGATTTTTGTACAGAACCAAATATTTGTAATCAAAATAGTCCTTTAATTATTATGTAATTTTAATTTTATTTTACTGTAAGCACTTGTTTGTAAAAATATATATAATTTTTTTAAGAATATAGCGGCAATAATCCCTTCCTTTTTCCGAAAAGAAAAAAAAAAAAAAAAAATCTCACTCGTCTCTCACTATTCTCTCTCTCTTCCGAACCCTCCAGCTTCTCCACAGCTACTATAAAAAGCATCTCCCTCATCTTCTCAGGTCACTGATCTTCACGGGAAAAACCCTAACCCTAACCATGCTCCGATCTCTCCACCTCCCTCTCCTCCGCTTCACCATCTCCCGCTTCCACCGATGCAACCCTAGCCGCATCCCTTCCTCTTGCGCGATCGCCTCCCTCTCCAAATACCCCTCGATCGCCCCTCCGAAGGCCTCGTTGCTCGCCTCCTCCTCGCGTTCGCGCTCCTGCGGCGTCTCCGGAGCGTTTCGGATGTGTTCGGGAGGTTCGGAGACGAATCCTGATGGGAATATCTCCGCCGCCGCTGCTGCTGCGCCATCGCCTTCGGTGAGTTCTCTCTTCATAATTTCTGCGTTGATACATGGCTTCGGAAAGATGGGATGTGTATAATTCTATTGAATTATTGATTTCGTTGATTGCAGTGGGTAATAAGTTTGTTAGAGAGATCTATTTCTGTGTAAATTATTTTGTAACTATTGTAGAATTATTGTAGAATTTGATCTGTTAGCTATATGAGTGCAAATTTTGAGGATCATTGTTTATGATGAAGGAAACATGTTAAATGGGAATTGTTTTCGTATTGTTTATTGAACTATAGGTGATCTTTATGTTGTTGCATTGAGTGGAGTTTTGAGTTATTGTGGAATTGGTTTGCCTGTTAGTATCAATTAAACCGAGGAAACTAGTGTATGAAATTGTTAAAAATGGTGATTGGTGATTGTAAATGGACAAATATCATTCGTATTTTACTTGATTCTGGACTATATCAACTTTTATAGTTGTTATACTGTTTGTCTAGTTAGTTTTTTTTATTATTGGTTGGTTATAGTTGATATCTTTAATGCCTGGTTGCTACAATTTGTAATAACTTAGGCGAATTTGTGGCAGTAATTGTTAGAAATGAAGTGAAGCACGAAAAGTTGGCTTCGTTTCAAAAGAGGTTAGTGGAGGATTTTGTTGATCCTGGCGTATCGCTTGGTTTCGATCTTGAAGATCTCTTCGTGAGTTGTTGTTTTGGTTTAGTTATCGACCTTGTTTTTTATTAGTAGTATAAATTTGTTGCAGGTACGTAATCCCGATATTCGTTTCTGTCAAGCTTGTGGAAGTCCAACTAAGCAAGTTATACCAGACGGAGAAGAGAAGGTGAGGTCAGTTTGTACGGGCTGCGGGAGAATCCATTATGAAAACCCCAAAATGGTACGACTTAGAAATGGCTAGATAGTTGGAATCTGGTTCTTGTTTATAGAACTAAAAGACCTTTCTGTACAATAGGCAATTCACTGCCCCTGCTTATTTTGTGACCATGAAATTGATATTTTGCTAATCATAAGCTTTGGATGGTTATTTTATAAGCTATTGTATTGGACTTGTAACATTCCCTACTCTGCTTTCATTGTCATCAATATTTTGTTACCACTTATTATATCCTAATTGTAATCCAGGATGAGATGGCAATCTCTTTTGGGAAAAGTTTAAGACAATTATAAAATAGTGTATACCAAAATCAGATATACCTTCTTATCAAAATCAGATTCCCTCTCTCTCTCTCTTTCTCTCTCTCTCTCTCTCTCTTTGTGGGGCTGTACATGATTGCTAGAATTAATCATTATTTGTTTGTTTACTCTATAGAGCAATATTTCAGGTAGTTGGTTGCCTTGTGGAGCACGATAACAAGGTTTTGCTATGCAGGAGGAAAATTGAACCATCTTATGGGCTCTGGTGATTATCTTCCATTTTCTTTGTAAGTTAAATATTGATGTCAAGCTTTTCTTTTTTCCAGATGGGGGTGGACCTTAATAAAAGAACTGGTTGAATATAGTTCTCTATTTTGGCATGAATACGGATTTCTGGTCAATAATTTTGATTAGTGGTCAACAATTCGAGACGAATTAAACAATTAACATTTTGACACACCTTAAAATTTAGTTGTCGTAGACAGCCCCTGATGAAGTTAAATCTAATATAAAGATGACTCGATTCTTGTTTAGACCAGGATAGCAGGATTACAAAGGGTCTCAGGGTAAGAAAAGTTATTCCCGTTAAATTTCTCTTTGAACCCAACTTTGCCTTAGGATATAGCCATGTCTGTACATTCTTTAATTTCGTTTATAGCGCGCTATCTTGAGATGCTTGCAAAAATCTGTTGATCTAGTATGTTGTTGGCTGTTTTTCTTTTTGACGTCGGAATTTCAGTATGTTTACTATGTATAAAGTGCATGCTAAATAGATGAATTTAGATACAAACAGGAGCTGTTTTAAATTTAGTCAAAATTTGCCTGCAGGACGCTCCCTGCTGGTTATGTGGAGGTTGGGGAGTCCGCAGCAGAAGGAGCAATCAGGGAAACCTTAGAAGAAGCTCGCGCCGATGTAGAAATAATTTCACCTTTTGCTCAGTTAGACATTCCTCAGATCGGCCAAGTGAGAAAAACAAAGTTTCATTAGAAAGTGAGTATGGTTGCTTGGAATAAGTTTAAAGGAGGTTTTTGTTGTTTTCTCTTATCTAATTTGCAGTACAGAGTTATATCATTTTCCGAGCGAGATTAAAGACGCCCAATTTTTCGCCAGGCCCAGAGTCACTAGAATGTGCACTTTTTGCCATAGATGATGTACCATTTCATTCTCTAGCGTTTTCATCAGTCATTGTTACCTTGAAGATGGTACAACACTCTCTCTCTCTCTCTCTCTCTCTCTCTCTCTCTCTCTCTCTCTCTCTCTCCTCTGCAAACAGCTTTTTAACATCTGTAATGGCAAAGGATAGCTTTCTTCTGTTGATTGGTCTTTGTTCCTCTGATTGATCCTTGTTTTAGTAAAAAGGTTTTTTAAAAAATGTTTGCTTGGCAGTTGGTAGTAGTAATTAGTTTCTGTACTTGTCATTGTAGTACTAAAAGATTTTGATGTGTTGCATGGTGCAGTACATTGAAGATATTAAGGCTGGAAAACTCAAATTCCACTATTGCACCATAAATAAGAGGTAAGAATGGTTCTCACTCAACCTAAAATTGTAGCTTCTATCTGTGTGGTTTTCCTTTCTTGTAAAAAAGTCGAGCAACTTTTCATAGCAAGAACAACAAGCTACCTCCAATATAACTCTTTTCTTCGCCGACACTAAATTGAACAACACAGATTATATTACCTAGATTTTTTTTTTTAGAAATTTTTTTTTGGTATCTTTGCTTGCATCCCTAAATCGAGTTCCCAAAATCTCTTGCTGATCTTTGGCAGGCCAGGCGCAAGTCCATCCGACCTCTGTGGTTTTGATACGGACTACCATCTGCATTCATAAGCCCGGTGCATTTTGTTTCCTGCTGAAACACAACATACTGCTCCATGCCGGATGAACACATCGACACCACTTCTCACAAGATTCAGGTCAGCGATTTGTAGCTTCCATTATACAAGCCCTCTTTGTTGTGTTAACCAGACGACAATACTTCAATGTTTGATTGGCGTGTTTTTGAAGTTTAAGCTGATGTTCCCTTTGTACCAGATTAAGATGCCCTCAACTATAGGCCATCTTTAAAGGGAGGACCTCTCTTTTTTCGACGTCTAATTGTGATTTGAGGTAATTTTGTTTGTTTAAGCTTTAGCAAATTGTATAGCTCTGCATAGCTAATAGCCATTAATTGTTCAAGTTTTAGAAAAATAATAAAAGCCATTAAGTTTAATGGAATCAAGGATGAATTTATTGGCTAACATCATTCAAATCAGTGGGGAAAAAAAAAAAAAAAAAAAAAAAAAAAAAAAAAAAAAAAAAAAAAAAAAAAAAATTGAAGGGGCTGCTAATTACAGCAAAATTGAGTTACAGGGGTTATTTCATAGTCGGCTAGAGTTGAGGAGGTCTTCATACATTTGTATACTTTTTTTAAGTAAAGCCCAGCCTTTAGTTATATTTCTTTCTGAGGTGGAGGGAGTACTGATCTCGCTAGTGTTGGTTATTCAAGTAAGATTTATATTCTTTAATTACTTTTTTGGGTATCCGCAAGCAAGAATAAAATCAAAAAAAAAAAAAACAAATTAATTCGAGTACGAAAGTGAAAATGCACGAGGGCCATATTACACTATGAACATAAGAATTAAATAATGCACCACATGAAAACAGGCATGTAAGGAACATAGAAATTTTGAAACGGACATTGAAGAATTATTTTGCCGGAGGGGTATGTGCATTAGCACAAAAACGCTAATTTCTGCATATGAACGAGAACTGCACCATCAAACTGCACAAAAAAGAACCTGATAGATTATGTGACATGACATTCAGGAAAGCGGAGAAGGTCCAGCATGCTTAAAGGTCCAAATGGCTGTTGATTTCCTGAAATAAGTAAAACAGATAATAAACATACCTTCCAGTATGTGTCTATATATGTATAAACATACCTTCCAATGTGTGTGTGTCTATATATATATATATATATATAAATTAATTAAGTTTCTATGTTTTTAAAAGTATTTTAGTCATTGGTGTTTGTAAGTTTTTAATTTTTGAATGAAAAAATATACAGTTAGGATGATAGTGGGTCCCTGGGTGATAGGTTTTATAACATGATCTAAAAAATGAAATTAGTCAAAGGGATAGATCTAACGGTATAAAATTTACAAGCACCAATTACTTGATATTTTTATAAGCATAGTAGTCGGGACTATATATATATATATATATATATATATATATATATATATATATATTAGAATATTATTGATAATACTGTAATAGTAGTATTTACTGGTAACTTTTCTATCATTGGATGCTTAAGGTTTAGTGGGGACGGGTGGAATAGTAGTAATCCAAGCGTGAAAAAATAAATAGTAAATCCTATTTATATACTATTAATAATAGAATACCAAGTGAACTCTCTTTATATATATTTTTTTTATTATACAATGATATGGATGCATGTATAAGTGAACATTTGAATTTATAATATTGTTTACCTTGTTTTCAAGCACAGCTCCATCTGGAATCTCCAACTTGACTCCTGTTTTTGCTATGATGCTTACATTGCCCTTTTAGTAAACAACGAGCAGGAATTTAGTTGACGACCATGTTTTAAAAATGATAAATGTTGTTATAAATAGCAAGGTCATATTGTTTTATGTAGATCATGAGAGAAACAAAAGCTAGAAATTACGTCATTATTGCCAAAGTATATTTTTTTGTGATACATTTGGTAGAACAAGAAGACAATTAGAAAAAACTAAATTAACTATAAGATGAAAACCAGCAAATATGCAGAGCCTGCTAGAATGCATAGAAATCATATGGTGAGTGAAGAAACTGAAAAAAAAAAGAAAAGGTCCAAGCGAATCTACCTTTAAAATGCACAGCAAATAAGAAGTTTATTTTCTCATATTAGTTCCAACTATTATAATCTCTCCGTAGTAGCTTCAAACTTTTAGTGATAATTGCTATTATAACCAGCAAAAGTAATTTGTTAGGTTGAAGTTAAAACGAGATTCAAGGCCTAAAAACAGAAGGGGATTCTGCTTCTGCAACAGCATGGAACTCCTTGGAATCATTTCAGAAAAGAAAAATGAAAAGATATAAAACATCAGCATAAAATAATTACTACAAATAACAGCTAGGAATGAAATCGCTTGTAACATTACCTTAAGTACTACGTCAGTACCAAACCATACATCGCCATAGACCTTTAACCTATCAAGCTTAACTATACTGGGTATCGACTTAAAGCGATCGAGGAAATTGCCAACCTGCACTTATAAAGACAAAATATTATACTTTGTCTAAAATGACTTTGATTAACACCATCATCGTTTATGTAGCTATCAACTCACCATTTTGAACTCGGGGCCTAGTTCGATTAAGGGGTTCGAGGGGTTTATTCTAGCCTCGCTACGGATAACAAAGCCATCATAGACAGTGTAAAGATCAGACTGCAGAGGAATAACTTTCTTAGTAAGATTAAGTTCCTATGTAAACTATTCATCATATTCGAGGTCGGAGTTTGTGCAAACCTGAACAAGCAGCAAATCTGATGTTGCCTTCACTGGGAGAAATCGCTGCCGGGGCACGTTGATACCGATTGTGTTGTCGAAGAACTGGTTAAGGAAAACAGTGAATTGTCATGATGTAATGTAAAATGCTAAAAGAAGCAATTTCTGATTAGTAAGTACACGAATCCCCGACGCAACTGCTGTTTCCAATTGAAGTACTTGCACCCCATCCACTTCCTAGAAATCATCATTTCATCAGCTTCATTTTCATTTTCATTTTTATGAGAAAGATGAGCTTATAATGGAAGCCTAATAACTGTCAAAATGTATACTTACCTTCGGGTTTGGGATAATCTCCATTTTAAGTGCATCAGCTTCAACGAGCCGCTTAATGGCCTTCAAGTTCACCCATCTGTTAAGTAATTTAATTAGATATAAGTAAGTTTCTTATTTCAATGAATTATAAAGATACTATTTCACTTACAAATTGTTGGTGTTGAAAATCTTGAACCTCTCAATCGACTTGAATTCACTCACCTTGACCAGAAAAGAGAAGTTAAGTTTGAGTTCTACGCCTTTTTTACTCTAAATGAGGATAATCACATATATCTGGAATCACAACTTACATTTTCGTCAGGTACTTGTGCGACCTCCAAAAGCTGCAAAAAGGTTGGATACGAAACTTTTAGAAATGTTACTGAAGTTGGGCCACATTGGAACTCGAATAGAAAATTAAGCTCTAAGTTTAAAGCTTGAAACGTTGTTCGCAATTTTACTCCATTTAAGCCTAAGAATTAATCTGATGTATCAAGTGGTCGTGATTTACAATCTTATATCGCATGAAAAAAGAAGAAATCAAGCCCTTATACCTGAAGCCTTCCTTCAAATGAAATTAGTGTGCCACCTTTAACATCAGCCAAAGTTTTTGGAGTGACCTGAGAAACACTAGAAGATTCGAAAATGGGCTCAATTAATTTAAATTTCAAAGTGGATTAAATTGTTTTGTACCTCCATACAATACTCATTTTGCCTGTGGAGCAAATGGTTTAGTATCTCTATATTAGTTGGTCAAGGAAATGATATGTGCAGTGAGTTATTTATGAAATTTATTTCAAATGGGTGAATGCATGATGGAAGGATACTTATGTCAACTACGCCACCCAGGTTGTCTGAATTTGAGATGAACACATACTCCTTGCCCTAGTAAATTTTTAAAGTAAAATTAAACAAATAAATAAAAACAAAGACAAATAAAAAATATACCTTTTTAGTTAAAATTTAGAAGCAGAATTAAAGCTAACAATCAAAACCATAGATTGTTTTTCCGAAAGTTGCTTCTCAGTTTTCACCCTAACCTGCGACAGAAACAGATCAAGTTTGCCCGTGTCCAATAAGGACCGGAACATATCACCATGGCCAGGAGGATACCTTCACAGAAACAATAAATATGCAACATCATTAGTCAATGTATAAAAGGTGAGCAGGATATTGAAGATAATTTTTCATATACTTCATAATATCAGTAAATTTATACTCTATTTGTATGTATATGAGGGAAAGCTCACCATAAACCAGCAAATTGAAAGAAAAAAATAGTATTTTCACTAGTCAACATGCAAAGATACTCCTAGATATAACTCTACTATGTAATTTGATAACCATAATGTTAGATCTTAAAAATAACTAACCAGCCATCCTTCCCAGTTTTCCCTTTGCACGGCAGCGGCAAGAAGTCCTCAACAGCCAAACGAGGGTACTTGCTCTGCATAAGAATGATCAGGTTTACCCATGCTTACATCTTTCTATTGAGTAATATAGTATGGCATGAAAAATGATTCCAAAAAAGAAAAAAAAAAAAAAAAAAAAAAGTGTGTAGATGACCAAACCTGATTAAAAGTATGAATTTCAATGTTCGCCTTGGAATATTTCTCCAAAATCTTCACAAATAAATTTCCAATTACATCAGTTAGCAAGCCAGTTTAACAATCATAATTCATGAGTCCTCGTTTAATGGTGAGAAAGAGAAGGCAATGGAAATTACTTTTTGGGTATCTTCATGAGTATTGAATGAATTCATCAAGATCAAAGGCACATTGCACCCATACTTGTTGTTTAGAGACTGTAATAAAAGGATTTATCCAGGTTAGCTGCTACCGCAATACGGTTGAGGGGAAAATAGTATGAGAGCTCAAAATTACCTCTACTTGCATGACAATTAGGTCAAGAAATGTAAAACCATTACGGACTTCAATGACAGACCTGCAATGGGTATAAGTATAACTCATATCAATTGAATGTCAGACGAACAACATACTGAAGAACTTTATAACTTGAACAAAAACTTCAATTATATCTATAACATACGAATAAGCCAACTTTTTCTTAAACTAACTTTCTACTTTCTAAACCTTGCAGCAAGCATCTTGATTTTTCTTCAACACTTGGTTTTCAAATTCTATATATAAATCACTGCAAGACATACTCATCAAAACTTATGTATTTAACTATATCTCCTTGACCTAACTCTAAGTAGCCATGTTGTTTCATTGTGGCTGCATCTTCACAAGCATGTCGTGTTTACAAAAGTCGTGTGACCAATCGTACCACACACTAAATCGATCCACACAGACCATAATTTGTCATACCTATTGAAACTCATTGAATCAAAACGTTTAACAACATAGGTTGAACCATTAAGTCTATATTAATCATTTTGACTTTTACTTATTATTTCATATAGTATTATTATTTCACATGTGAACTCCTAACATCTTCTACCATACCAAAGAAGTAACTGAGGCAATTTACAATATAGTAGAATAGAACATAATTGCCAGAGTTGCCACCCATCAACTATTACAAAATTATAGTTAAACAAATTCCGGAAATGAGATTACTGCCAATTTAATCAGAGTCGGCTTACTTTGGACCAGTACACCCCATTGTCGTGCCCAATCCTCCATTGAGCTTCAGTACAACAAGCTTGTCAAGAAGCTTCATAGTTGTCTGGAGATCTGCAATTCAAACAACAAAGAAAGGATTTAAATTTAAATAGAGATTACTTTTTCTTTCTAACAAACTGTAGATATTAAGGGCACGTCGGGATCGACGAATCTCTAAATCCAACGTAACTCAAGTACAGTAGTGTTTGAGTTTTTCTATAGCGTAATTATTTTTTCGTTATTTATTTTGATGTAACTTACACCGCCTGAAAGTTAAATGCAATTATTTATTTTATTTGTTTTGGTGTAACTTAATATTAGTGCAATTAGTTTTTTAAGTTTTATTATTTATTTTTTATGTAAATAAGCAATATATTAAATACTTATCCCCACGAAATTCAATATATTGAATAATTAAATTCTCCACTATTATTTAAAAATAATTTAAATTTATTATAAAGAAGGTAATTCTAACCTATTGTAAAGAAAGTAGAGTTTAAATTTGAATATTTAATAAATTTTTTGAGAAAAGTAAAGTTTAGTGAAACTTGAGTTCAGCATTCTAGAGGAAAAATCAAAAGTAGTTGAAATAGAGGTCTAATATAACTTGAATTATATTATTTTTTCGAGTTATACCAAAACAAACATAACCAAACCACCCTTTAAAAAAAAAAAAAAACATTTGATATTGAGATTTATCTTATGCTATTAAGTAAAATAAAGTTAAAGTAAAAACATATAAAAATATATTTTATCGTTTTCGATAAAATTACAGAAAATATATCATGGATATCAATATATTTTTTATTCATACTTTCTCGCTAATGCAATATCCCTTCAATTCGAAATGCGACTCATATCCAACGAGCGATTAAATCCAAAAAAAAAATAAAAAAAAGAAGAAGAAGAGGGGTAAAAACC